>CABEEJ010003079.1:44342-56197 GCA_901482245.1 Timema douglasi | reverse complement strand
TTATCAATGTTGGCCAAAAAAAAAAAGAGACATATTTAAATTCTATTAGGGATATATATATATATAATTTATGAATTAATTGATGTTTTATGAAAAGATGCATAACTATAAATGATATCAAAGAGATTTGTATTTAAAACTAAACTAACTTGTAAGATATACATTAATAGTTATAAATTATATAGTAAATAATGATAATCAAAAAACAAACCTTTATCATAAAGAGCATTTGTACCAATAGTTAAAATATCTATTAAAGTTAAAACATATTACATTTAAAATAATCAATCTCGTGAACAATGGTGAAATAGTTTAATTTAACATAAATAATTTGTATATCATTCACTTAATATTTTAGTGAAATTATAACTTATAATGGTTTTTATTAATTAAAGAAGAAATAACACGAGAAATAGTGCTGGAATAATTATTTTTTTTAAATTTAGAAAGTGTGAGTTAGTGAACAAGCGCTAACAAAATGGCGTTTACGGATTGATAATTCCTAATAGTATTCCCTCTCTCCTTGTGTTACGATGCTACGTGCGCAGCAACCCATTGACTAGTTTCACGCAGCATCGCTACACAAGGAGAACGTGAATAATAAATAGTAAGAATCATCACTCTGAAAACTACAATTTTTTACTTTTATAAATTGATTAAGTTTTTCACAATTTTGCAAAAACTTCTCCAATAGTAATTTTTGTGTGATTTCTGCTTTAATTAATATCCATCATCCTCAGTTCTAAGTTTCAAAAAAATATTAAGTCAGCAATAAAATTAAAAATGATTTATATAATATAAATATATGTCCACACTCTTCACAAGCCTGTGCATTTTAAACGTTATATGTCTTGTTTCAAATATGTTTTGTTTGATTGGTTCAAGAGTTGTTATGATAAAAAAAAATTGACCATAATTATTTATAATATAATTAATAATGTTTTATATTCCAAGCTTGTTTGTTAAGTTTTTAATAAAACTATGTATTATACCATTTATATTATTATATATTTTAATAAAATATTGATTGATTCATAAATTAAAATATATACCGTATGTTAATATGTTCTAAAGGGATCATCTACAAAACTACGTAATATTATTATGATTATTATTAGCACCACGTTTTACTACCCGTTCGGGTTATACGCACTTACGCTAATGTGTAATGGTAGGGTGATTGTGAGATGAAATTCAAATAAATCTGTGCCGGGACCGAGGATTGAACCCCGGCCGCCAGCATAGAAGTCTGACACCTTACCCCTAGACCACCAGGTCACTTACTATGTAATACTTTTGATAAGTATGGAAGGGGGAGCTCTAAGGTGTACTTAATGTTAACATTGTATGGACATGACATTATTTTACTATATTAGTATTGTTATTGTATAGGTATTGATAAGATCTATTAAAAGTGACAGCTGCATATAACATGTTCTGACGTATTAAAATGTGAAAAAACGGATCTAGTATCTTTTCTAGCTGTCATATAAATCAATTTGTAAGAAAACTGGGGTGACTAAGTATAAAGATAGTTAGATAATAACATAATAGTTACACTAATATTCCATTCAATTAAGGCATTACAGTTTATTCACACGTTAGCCTGAAAATAATATCCAAGCAGAAACGTGATCACTGCACAATATCTTAAAACCAAACACATCATTTGAGCCTCATCGGCGTCGTCCGCAAAGCGCGCCATGAAACTGCTTTTAGCTTTAAAAATTTTCTGCGTGACAACATCGGTTCGGATGAACCACTAAAATTTCAAAACCAAATTATATCCTTCCTCATCCTTATCCAATTGGTGTAAGTAAATATATGGATATCCCAGGAGAGAAAGTCCACCATTCGAGTCCTTGTGAATGACCTTGAAGGCCGAAAAAAAATTTTTCTCCCTGATTAGGAGAAAGTCTAACTCTTTACTCTGTCCGTAACTTCAATCTCGACAACACCAAAAAAAGATTGACGGTTGTTCGGTCACTTGAGGTCACCTGACCGTCCAACGAGTCCTTCTCAGATAGAAGGTGCCACGTCTGATCGATGTTTGTCAGATGACCTTTAGGTTCATCTCGCGTTGTTGAGACCTGTCTTCCTCACCAGCTCTCCAGCACCCTCTCCAGCACTCAACGTTCTATAACGGTCAGTAATACTAGAGCATAGCGTGGAGGGTAGATAAATAAAATAAAGCATATCCAAGTTAAATTTAGTAAAGAATGAAAAGAAGATTAACAAATTAAATGTGTTTTGTGAATTTTTGTATTTTGACATTTAAGTTATTGGTGGTTGAAGATTCATAATCAGAACATGAGCCTAATGCTCACCTTAGTCTCAAATTTTAAGTTGATTTTAGTCTCATACGTGGTAGCGCTTGTTAGTGACTAACATTATAATTTAGGGCTTCTGTTAAAAACACTAACACTGATAAACTATTGTGAGGGAACTTTAAGGAGGCATAACTCGTTATATGATACCTCTGATGTAGATACTTCAGTAAAGGACTAACAAGCCATTGTGTAAAGATTACATTTTACACTTATTCTTTGATCAATTAATAGAGAAGATCAGATCTATTACAATTTAATAGTATTAAAAATTTATTTAATCTGCATTATATTTAGTTGAAAATATATCTCTTTGGTGCAAAATTTATTTGTCTCTATTTATCGACCACCCAAGCAAAGTCTTCTCAAAGGAAAATGGGTGAGAGATGAGATACGAATATATTCTGTTACAAGGAAATTCCAAAAATCTTATTAAACAACCATGCTGTAAAACGGAAATGAGGACACTGATGTAATAATCATCAAGCAGTAAGGACCTACGTTTGTCGAGAGAAAACATATTTTTTTATTAGTCGACAAATCGAAGTAAGGACCGTTATCATTCCACCTCAGACACTAGTTTGTATCAATCTTGATCCAATCACATTTTTATCCTCCCAGCTTCCTAAGAAGTGAAATATCAGCAAATTTTATACTGGCTATCATATCTACCCTGTTCAGTACAGCAATGGTGATAAATAAATACATAATTAAATTTACATTATTGATTTTAATTATAACCTGATAATAAATCACAGCAATCTAATCAGAATAAAATAAAACTATTGAATTGTGACTAGTGAATAAGAACGGAAGGCTGATACCTGCAACGTGAATAATAATATTAACAAATTATTGCCCTACACGGGGCATGAACCATGAACAGTAACACTATAAAAATTGCAACAAAAGTATAGACACCAATAAATAATATTACAATTGTATTTATTTAAGTATCTTGCGGAAGGACTAGCCATCTACTAAATATATATGTCACTTGAAAGGGCTCCAAAAAACTACTAGAAAGTAGTTTTATAATCTCTTTATCAACTAAAGTGGGGCTACTGCTGAGGCATATGGGATCTCAACATCCTGTATCGCAATAAATATCAAGCTGAAATACACCACATATAAGTTGAGATTACATTCATGTTAACAAAATTATCTTCCCCTGTAAGCACGGAAAAATCGAGGATAGAAAATAACCTTATAGAAAGTCTTAGAATAGGATTTCTCTTACACTTAATGACAGAAAAATAAATGCCATGTATTGAAATCGAGCCTAAGTGTTCCCAGATCCGGGGTTATATACGTCATCACACTGTTGTAGCAAGCCCGCAGGAAAAACTAGGACGGATATAATTGTTTTGCTGGCATTTAACCCAATGTTCCGTTTCTATCTCTTGTAAGTTCTCGCAAGTAATGTGTATGCAAAACTTGCACAGTGCCCCGAGGTAGACGTTTTCTGTAACATTACTTAACGAATAAACGTATAGTAGTCTAAATTAGTATTTACAAAATGTTCATTTGTAGGTGGTTAGCGTGAACTTTCTATGAAACGACTGATAAACTGACTTAAAACTATAACAGACACAACACCCAGACACCAGTCATTAATTAATCACTATGAAAGGGGAAACCAAAATGTAACCTATTATAAAATGTCCAGCTATGACCCTACCTTACTGTCTAATGAGAGAAGTTGGTTAGTATTTGTTTGAGATAGGTGTAGTCATGTCATCATATCACTACTATACTCCATGGGTCCTATCTTTTTACCTACCGAGATAAGTTGAGCAGTATTTGTGTGATATGGGTGTAGTCATGCCATCTTAACACCATCATACCCCATCCACCCTATCTTTCTACCTACCGAGATAAGTTGACCAGCATTTGTTTTATATGGATGTAGTCATGCCATCTTAACACCACCATACTCCATACACCCTATATTTCTACCTACCGAGATGAGTTGACCAGTATTTGTTTGATATGGGTGTAGTCATGCCATCTTAACACCATCATACTCCATCCACCCTATCTTTCTACCTACCAAGATAAGTAGACCAGCATTTGTTTGAGATGTGTGTAGTCATGCCATCTTAACACCATCATACTCCATCCACCCTATATTTCTACCTACCAAGATAAGTTGACCAGCATTTGTTTGAGATGGGTGTAGTCATGCCATCTTAACACCATCATACCCCATCCACCCTATATTTCTACCTACCGAGATAAGTTGACCAGCATTTGTTTGAGATGTGTGTAGTCATGCCATCTTAACACCATCATACTCCAGCCAACTTATCTTTCTATAGTATGATTTTGGTAGGAAGAACAGTATAAGTTAGTTACTAAAGTCACTAAAATAATTTTAATAGACTCACACATAAAGTCGTGTTATCTGCAGCTATCACTTTTGATAAATATCATCAATACCTATAGACTAACACAGATAATATAGTAAAATGTTATCATTTTTGGCTGCAAATAAATATATTTAAATTTCCTCTGCTGTTCTTCTAACCAAAATCAGGGTATACCTACCAAGGTAAGTTGACCAGTATTTGTTTGAGATGGGTGTAGTCATGCCATCTTAACACCACCATAC
The DNA here is from genome assembly GCA_901482245.1 of Timema douglasi. Lineage (NCBI taxonomy): Eukaryota > Metazoa > Arthropoda > Insecta > Phasmatodea > Timematidae > Timema > Timema douglasi. Next base: position 51,256 of record CABEEJ010003079.1, on the reverse strand, counting down.
TCCATCCACCCTATCTTTCTACCTACCGAGATAAGTTGACCAGTATTTGTTTGAGATGGATGTAGTCATGCCATCTTAACACCACCATACTCCATCCACCCTATCTTTCTACCTACCGAGATAAGTTGACCAGTATTTGTTTGAGATGGATGTAGTCATGCCATCTTAACACCACCATACTCCATCCACCTTATCCTTCTACCTACCGAGATAAGTTGACCAGCATTTGTTTTATATGGATGTAGTCATGCCATCTTAACACCACCATACTCCATCCACCCTATCTTTCTACCAACCGAGATAAGTTGAACAGTATTTGTTTGAGATGGATGTAGTCATGCCATCTTAACACCACCATACTCCATCCACCCTATCTTTCTACCTACCAAGGTAAGTTGACCAGTATTTGTTTGAGATGGGTGTAGTAATGCCATCTTAACACCACCATACTCCATCCACCCTATCTTTCTACCTACAGAGATAAGTTGACCAGTATTTGTTTGAGATGGATGTAGTCATGCCATCTTAACACCACCATACTCCATCCACCCTAGTTTTCTACCTACCGAGATAATTTGACCAGTATTTGTTTGAGATGGATGTAGTCATGCCATCTTAACACCACCATACTCCATCCACCCTATTCTTTCTACCTACCGAGATAAGTTGACCAGTATTTGTTTGAGATGGATGTAGTCATGCCATCTTAACACCACCATACTCCATCCACCCTATCTTTTTACCTACCTGCCCACAGAGAAAAGGTTTGTATTCGTTAAAAGTCGACCACGATGCTGCGCCCATCTAGTCTGCCAACACTTTTACATGCTCGCATTTAATTTTAGACAGGAGACTTATTATTTACTTGCATATGTAAACAGCCTTGGTGTTAGGGTGAAAGGTGTGGGTGTGGGGAGGAAGGAGATGAGGTTAAGAGTAAAAAAAACCTTATGTCCAAGAAAGGTCTTAGGTAGGATTTTCACCTCTCCCCTTTTAGATGTAAACACAATTTGTGCGACTAAATATTTTAATTTAATCCAACTTAAGACAAAGCTGTCACTATTCCAAGAAAGATTTTTTATATTAAATTAATAAATGTAAATCGTCTTATTAAATTTAAATCTTTGGTTTGAATAGTTATAGCTGTACAAAAATTATATATATATATAGGTGACCTGGTGGTCTAGGGGTAAGGTGTCAGACTTCTGTGCTGGTGGCCGGGGTTCAATCCTCGATCCCGGCACATATTTATCTGATTTCCAAACCCTTCCTTCACCTCTGACAGGACATCTTGTGAATGTGAGGAATGCCAGGTCTCCACCGTGGTTCGTATTCCACGTTAAACTGTAGGTCCTCCATTTCATCTCACAATTTCATCTCACAATCACCCTACCATTACACATTAGCGTAAGTGCGTATAAACCGAACGGGTAGTAAGACACGGTGCTAATAATAATACATATATATACATGTGTGTATAAATATATATATATATTCACATATACACCTGTTTCTTAGACCAAGTGACAAAATGGATTGTGCACAAGCTTGAAGGACATTGTCTTAATTCTTGGCGACACAAAAGTAGACACCCACCTCGCTGGCCACATGATCAAAGGCTCATTTAGGTTAAGTGTACTGATGAAGGATTTTACAAAATATTTGTCCACACTCCTTCCATGCAAATATAGGTACATCTACATTAAATATTCTCTTCCAAATACTTAAAACTATCAGCATTATTAGCCTACAAGCGTATAACNACTTATTACTCTTCATCTGTGCAGTCTCGCGGTTCACCCTTTTCATATTCAAATTGAAAGCTTGCTCTGAAGACCGCAGCTCCGTCCATCTTTCCACGTCTGGTCGACACGTTCAAATGAGAAGAGGACGTTGACGAGACCGATCACTTTGTCCGCGTGTCCACTGTTGAGTACATCGCTGTTGTTTGGATATAAGGTTGTCTCGTCAACGTCCTCTTCTCATTTGAACGTGTCGACCAGACGTGGAAAGATGGACGGAGCTGCGGTCTTCAGAGCAAGCTTTCAATTTGAATATGAAAAGGGTGAACCGCGAGACTGCACAGATGAAGAGTAATAAGTTATGTGAAAAGGTTGTCAGGTCTTCGTCTGAACGAGCGAACACAAGTTTGGGAGAAGGCGTTTGTGTTCCTCTTGAGGTCAAACCCGGGTTGGGATCTTGGAAGATGGTTTGCCCCACTGGGAATGGGTGGGTTGAGAGGGGAAGGTTAGAACCATGGTATCGGGCCTGAAATTTTCTGGGGCCTAGGTCTTGGGCCAAGTTTAACTTTTAGTAACCTATGGTGGGGATGTAGGGAACGTGAGCTAAGGGCAGTGTTTTTTGTAGTTTTTGTATCAAAACCATTTGTTTGGTCAGAATAAATAAAATATTTCTCCAATAGAAATATAGAGTTTAATTTTCTTCAACTGGTGATATCAACAATTACTGAATATCTCTCATGAGTATAGCGGCATTATATGAGAAACATTTTAAATAAGGAGGAAAAGTTAACAAATTCCAGGACACCCTTGACAGATAATCAATAACTGTTGATATCACCTCATGAAGAAAATTAAACTCTATATTTATAATAGAAAATTATTCTATTCACTTTGCCAAAAAATAAGTCTTGCTATAAAAAACTGCAAAAACACTGCTCTTAGCTCGTGATTCCTAAATCCTCACCATTAGGACGTTGCTTAACTGTGACATCGGGTGACCTGGTGGTCTCGGGGTAAGGTGTTGGACTTCTGTGCTGGCAGCCGGGGTTCAATCCTCGGTCCCGGCACAGATTATCTGATTACCAAACCCTTCCTTCACCTTTGACAAGACATCTTGTGAATGTGGGGAATGCTCAGGCCTCCGCCGTGGTTCGGATTCCACGTTAAACTGTAGGTCCTCCATTTCATCTCACAATCACCCTACCATTACACATTACCGTAAGGGCGTATAACCAGAACGGGTAGTAAGACGCGGTGCTAACAATAATAACTGTGACATCACGGCAAGTAGGGATAGGATTTCCAATGTTAATCTATTTACGTTTTACTTTGCGTGTTTTAAAAACAGACCAATGAAACATAAGCTATGAACTATTAGCTAATCCTAAAAAATTAGTCATATATATGTTAACAAAAATTATCATGATTTGATCTTTAATTATTTTTTTTGTAAGCGAATTTTTAAAAGGTTTGTAAGAGTTTGTAGGTCATGCACAAGCTGTGTGTTTGTAAAATATAATTTAAATGCATTTTAAAAAATTGGACTCTACTTGAACTGAAATTTATAATTAATTATATATATTTCCCCACCTCCCCCCGTGGTCTACGTATTACTGCCTAGCTACACTAATCACATATTTACACTAATGAGGTAGGAATGTGTTCGTTTAAAATTAGAGTAAATGTATCCAAATTAGAGTAGATAGATCTGTGGGAAATAATTTAGATTAGAAAAGACCTTAAGGTACATGTTTGAGAATCAAATTATGACCCGCCCCTCACAGGTAAACCAGGTAAAAGGGGAACTACGTATATGGTTGTGAATCTACGTGTGAGGTGATTCATCATATTCAAAATACTATTTAATATGTAAATCTGTATGAGTAACTTTATAGACTCATTTAAAACAAAACAAAAATGAGTTTACTAACAAGAATAGGAAATCCTATTGGTCAAGTCGTCAGGATTCCTGGCTATTAATTTTAAAGGTCCTCGGTTCCATTCTGGGTGTTGTAATAGGTATCTTTCCCTAGGGGGAATGGTTTTTAGGAGCTGCCATTGTCTGGTTGGGTTCGAGACCTCTGCCGGAACCCTATAATCATAATCATTATCCTCCCATCACCTCATTGAGGTAAAGCTACCTCACCTACATGGTGTCCTAGCCTCGGGAGACCGTTACATATCCGCATTGCGAGGAAGATACCAGGAATGTCCGGCCGACAAATCCTGGTGGTATTCACTCTTTGAAAAAATACATTTAAACCATGACATATTACAGAAATCCAATTTACAATAGTATTTTTGTATGAGGGAATTTCTAGAGGGCCTTTTTTTTCTTTTGAAAGCACTTCCTATCAAATTTATACTCTTTGACGGTTATAAAAGCTACTATAACTATTTATATATCTTTTCATCCATTATTGTTTCTTAGGAGTAAGGTGTCGGACTTCTGTGCTGGCGGCCGGGGTTCGAACCTCGGTCCGGGCACAGATTTATCTGATTACCAAACCCTTCCTTCACCTCTGACAAGACACCTTGTGAATTGTGGGGAATGCCAGGCCTCCTCCGTGGTTCGGATTCCACGTTAAACTGTAGGTCCTTCATTTCATCTCACAATCACCCTACCATTTCACATTAGCGTTAGTGCATATAACCCGAATGGGTAGTAAGACGCGGCGCTAATAATAATAATAATAACATTATTGTTTCTAGCCCGTGGCCTGGGTCAGTTTTTTATTCAAGTCACATATTTTTCACTACTGGGTTACTAGACGTATCGCAAATTCATATACCTTATAATCTATCTTAGGACTAGGTAGGACAGGCACAACATCCAGTCCCCAGGCGTCAATTTATTAATATTAAAGGGCAAACCCTTATTTTCATCAATGGTAAATTCTCGATAGCCGAAATAGATCGGGATGTACCCGTTTCAGATAAGCAAATTTTCGGTTATAAATTATGCCCCTTTAAAGAGTTAAAATGTAAAATGAATTATAAATTACATAACATACATAGTTATAGAAAGGAATGGGAGACCGAGGAAATTTTTCCAGGGGGAGGGCAAAATATATCCCCCCCCCTCACACACAACTGTAATATTATTATTAGCACCGCGTATTAATACCCGTTCGGGTTATACGCACTTACGCTAATGATAGGGTGATTGTGAGATGAAATGAAGGACCTACAGTTTTTAACGTGGAATCCGAACCACGGTGAAGGCCTGGTATTTCTCAAATTCACAAGATGTCTTGTCAGAGGTGAAGGAAGGGTTTGGTAGTCAGCTAAATCTGTGACGGGGACCGAGGATCGAGCCCCGGCCGCCAGCATAGAAGTCTGACACCTTACCCCTAGACCGCCAGGTCACCCACACACCTGTAAAAACTTCTGCTGGGCATTAGTATTATAATTGTACTGTATACTAAAAATACAGTAGCACTTGATATCGTTCGTTCTCTCTGTTCTCAGACAAAAAGATTATGATGAAAAGTCGACAATTATTGTTCAAAATGTAGTGACAATATCTATTCGGAAATGCGTCTAGTGGATGTGGTGATCATATACCACGATTGTAAATCTGATACGTTAGTTGGTAAATGTTGGTAAAAAATATTGTAAGGCAAACTAGAGGATTAAAAAATGTTAACAATGTTTTCTTGTCAAAGAAAACATAATTCCATGGGGAGGGGGGGTGCAAATTACCTCTCCTTGCCCATTACTGCGGCCACCCATGCAGAAAAGTATTGTTTTGTATAATATGTATGTTTATACTGTATTTAAATAAATGTTTATTCAATATAACAAAGTTAAAAACACAACAAAACTAAATATATAATCTATTCTTAAAAGAAGCTGAATTTGTTTTTTCTCAATCTATAATATCTTAACAAAGGTTTTACCAATATAAAACCTTTATTTGGTGGTTTAGGTACAAAAAAAATACATAAACAAAATAGCTGTTATCTGTTTCGGATATTAGAGGTCCCATGGAAGGTCCCATGTGTACGTAAAGTACAGTTTTATTATCTCTGTGATCTCTGTAACTGTCACTTTTCATAGATAATACCAATACCTATGAAATTATACTAATAATAAAGTCAAATGTTATCTAAAATCTCGTGTCAACCAAAATCCTTCCTCAGTATATAAATAGATATACTCATTTTCTACGCAAAACATTACCTCTAATGGTTAAAGATTATGAGAGATATATAATTATAAAATGATTGGCATCTCATCCTAAGTAGTTACAACTATAAGAAGGTTTGATTGATAAGCTATAATAACGTATCAAAATAAATTACCGTATTTACTATCAGGCTCCACAAATCTCACTTGGGTGAACCCAAAATAAAATAGAGTAATTTGTCTGCATCAGAATCTTAAGGTGGAGTGCTAGTGAGCGTTAGTTTAGGGCAGGATTTTTGCAGTTTTTATAGCACAAACATTTATTGTCCAAAATAAATCAAATATTTCTTCTATAGAATCATAAAGTGTTGTTATCTGCACATGCTAATCTCAACAGTTGTGGAATATCTGTTATGAGCATGGCGGCATTTGGTGACAAACTTTTCTCTTTATTTAAAAAGTTTGTCACCAAATGCTGCCATGCCCGTGACAGATATTCAACAACTGTTGATATTAGCATGCGCAGTAAACTAAACTCTATGATTCTATAGAAGAAATATTTGATTTATTTTGGACAATAAATGTTTGAGCTATAAAAACTGCAAAATTAATGCACTAAACTCGCGCTCACTAGCACTCCACCTTAACTGAATAAAAACTTCAAAACCCACAGGTGAATTCCAGTTAAAACTTCGAGGTGTTACATAAATCACTCATCTTATTTTCTTTACTTGTGCTCTGACGGTAAACAAACACGTTATAGTCAAGAAACGGTTTTCAACGACTCCAACACAAGAAGGAAGGGTAATGTTTACCCTCAAAAGCAGCTCAGACACAACTTTCATTTACCAACCCCACCTATGGAGTCTTTTCGGCCCCAGGATATACGTCACTGCCAAAGAGAGCGACTTCTCTTAGGTTAAGACGGACTTTAAGAGGTTTTATCCAAATGCCACGTGAGGTTTGAACCTTTGACAGATTTATGTAACAGCGTAAGTGGCAGCTTTTCGCGTCTGACGGTTTCACCTTTGAACGAGCGAG
>CABEEJ010003079.1:30962-41467 GCA_901482245.1 Timema douglasi | reverse complement strand
TCGGTGGTCTTAGAGTAAAGTGATCACATCAGAACACAATGTTCATGAGCTCAAACCTAGCCAAGGTCAACGAATTTTTCTTGAGTGATAAATATCTGTTGCACAACTTACAAAGGAGGGGAAGAAAAGCCGTTAGTTCCATGCTAAATATGGAATGTAAAAGAACCTTGGAAGGAATGTTAGAATATATTTACTGATAATATTGGTGAGTTATTTCGGTCTTACTCATAGAAATTCTCTGGTCCTAATATAATCTCAGTCAGTTCAGAAAGTGCACGTTAAATAACTCAAATAATTAACAATGTATAATGTGAGTTTAGCTATTTAACTGCATGAACTCCCATAACAATTTCGGATGTAAACAAATCTAATAGGGGATTCTTTTTTTTTAAACAAATTAATTCTCTTAAAAATTATTAATAAAAAGTAAATGGTACGGAGCACCGCACAGACTTTCTCCCACTTTTTTTTTATTAAAAAAGATATTTACTAAAAACTCGTGAGATTTGTGAAACGAAATAATAGGTCCATACATTGTTGTAGAAACATTTCACTAAAGATCATAAATGAAATATTATACAGTGTTACTTACTCTATGTCATTAGGAGCTCGGAACACTGTTACAGAAAAATGGAGAAAAGAGAAACATCTTTTTTCACCAAAGATCATAAGAATCAAATTCATTTTTAAAGACCTGAATCGAAAAGTATATATTTTTTCTTATAGATCATACATTATTGGATCAATAAAAATATATTAACCAATATACAAGATTTTCATCTTTAACGGAACTACAACATTTTAATGATAATATATTTTGTATTTCAAATATTCGTGGAGAAATGATCAAAATTGGAAAATTTCCCTCATGTAAAGTAACCTCAAAGTCAGATTCACTAGAAAATGAGAATTGCCATCCTTTTTTTTTATAACGATAAACAGTATTTGGATATAAAATATAATCAAAATCGTTAGAGAAAGTTTCGAGAAAATTTATTTCATCTCTTTTTATCCTTCAGTAAACTACCCTTAAATGTAAGGCTAGATATCTGATTCCAAAATGCCCTTGAGGGGACCTTATGAAAACCCTAAATACCAAGTTTTAGCCCTATCGGAAAAATATTTTCGGCTATAGCCCGAGGTACAGACAGACATACAGACCGCATTGCAAAAATAACTTTTTTGGTTTCAGGGTGACATGAAACGTCGACATTTTTCAAAATCTCTAGCTCGATTTTTTTTAAGAATCACAATACTTTCTCTTGTTTGTGTCGAGAGAAAATATAACGCGTGGTGGCGCCACTAATTCACCTGCTCCCATTCCTTCCCTCATTTCCACCCCTTATATACACTCATCAGTTTGTCAACTCGTGGACCGCGTACCATGCCGGGGTGTTATCAACGACGACAGACGCCCTTATCCTTCCTCATAATAAATGACGGGAGGGGCGCATGGTGAGCCCCACCACANAAAAAAAAAAGGTGGAAAAAAAAGGGGGGGGGGAGACGTCACGGCTTCTTTGAGATCCACCACCAATTTGTCCCGCCACATCAATCGTCAACTCGCATGCAACAACGAGATAAGTTGTCGAGAACTATAATTATTTCATAAATCATACCCAAGAGTTTTTTTCTTCTAATTTCTTATATAGCTTTTACTTAACCTTGGACAACACACCTTTCATTAAACACCTTATATTAGAACCGGAAATAATAGTAACTTGATAATAAAGTGAAGCCATGCTGACATTTTATTTATGTATTATTGGTAACATCTGATATCCAATACAAGGTCATCGGGATTTTTATGTGATTATCCCCCACCCCCACCTATTACCCCTTAATATTGGGGAGGGATAATAGAATATGACTCACCTCAGCGGCCGCATGTTCTAAGTCATTACTCTTACGATTGTACTAGAGCAGGCCCGCCAGGTGCTCAAACTGGACCTAGAAACAGGAACAAAACGTGGTACCCCCCTACTTTTTTTAATATTCGACTAATGTGGTGGGTGAAACCTTAATTTGTCTAGGGGTTTTTAGCAACAAAAAAAAAGTAAAAAAAACTGAGGGACAAATTCTTGAAAAATATTTTTTAAATTTTAGACCCTTTAATAAGCTATTTGAAGTGGTCCTTGCCCATAAACCTTTTAAAATTTGAATACCCCTAGAGGCTACTCTTCACCTAAAATTAGAAGCCCATTGTATATGCTATGTTAGGTGGTTAGGTTCATGACATGGCGATTTTAATACAATACCATTTTTCCAACCAATTTGGTAAATAACTGCGCACAATTTTGTTTTCACAAATGTTGCCTTAAATTTACAAATATGGATGAAATTAATTGACTCTTAGGCTGTGGTCACTTACATTTGGAAGAAAATTCTGTGAAAAATTGTATATAAAACTAAGATTTTTTCCAGCAATGTGACGACTTTTTTCTGGTTTTATATTTAATTCTGTACAGTGCATATTTACTACAGAATCTGGTTTCAGTATTACTGTCTATAAATAAGAAGACAGAAACATATACTTAAAAGCATATTAGTTTTAAATTTCATTTTTTTAAATGCATTAAAAATAATGGATTCGACGATTCATTCTAATTTAAAAGTGTGGAGTTAGAAGAAATGCTTCAAAATTAGCTCGGAAAGTCGATGATAAGATTAATCACATGTGGAAAGCAAACATCTAAGGCCACTGGCCTAGAATCGAACCTTGACCTTCTCATCAGTGGAAATCAATTTGGTTTTGAGCTTGACTTTTAAAAATTCGTGGTCACCGGTACGGGTATTCGTTTTTTTGTTGAAATTATATATATAACTTTATTCAAAATGAGACAAACCAATTAAAAAATAAATTAGTTATTAAGATAACTGAAATAAATGTTTATTTCCGATAGAATTTCTAATAAAGAGAGAATCAGGTCAGTTAAAAAAATCTCATATTCAACATTTAATTTCATTTTTTAATTAATACATTCAATGAAACTAAATTTACTAGCAAAGTAATTACATACAAAAAAAATTCTATTAAAAATTGTCGTTAGCCCCATTTTCATTTTCTCTCTTGCATTTGAAAGAACGTATAAAAAAAAATGGGCAGGAAGCCAAACAGTTCTGGGAGAAGGATGGAGTCATCTTTGGAGTGGAGCTATGTCAGAATCTCCGAGAGGGGAAAAGGGGGTGATCGTGTGGGGGGGGGAGGGGGCATTCATCCCTGCTTATCCCCCCTGGCAAACAGCTGCGGGCAACGCGGGTGGGGGTTAAAAGAGAAGCAGGAACAAGCTCCCATCATCATCGGGACTCCGACGACGTCCTCTGTCTTAGTGTCGGTAAGTAGGTGCCATAACATGACGATTTTTCCCTTTTTTTTAAACCCCTGCACAACACCCTCAAGCAAGGTCTAGAGATTAGATCATGGTTGGTGTTCTCAGTCAGTAAAAATTTCACAATATGGACCATCCTGATGGAAGGTAGGATATCTGACGTAGTCCCCAAAGCTTAGTAATTATTAGGGAGTACGCCATTTAACAAGTCTCTACATCTTGAGTAATCCTCGAGTTTGATTCGAGTTTGAATGAAAATACAGGTTTTTTTTTCGAGCTAAAATAGCCTAGTATAGAGAAATATTTGTTATAGAAATATTTCAATACTAATTACTGTAGTAGATCGATTTATAAATCCTCGGAATAAACACAGATTCTTAAGATTATAATTTAAAAAAATTAAATACACTAATTGGTATTTTAAAGTAGATTTAACATTTGTACAATTTTTTTAAACTAGAAATAAGCAAATTTTGAGATATTCTTTTTGCTATGAAATAATATCTTAAAATTGAACATAATCAACTAAAATCAGATTTTTTGAGAAAAAAAAACGAAAATTCTGAGTGATAAGATTTTTCGAGTTTTGTAAAAAATCTTCGAGTCGAACTCGAGCAGCTACTAAAGCTCGATTTGAATTCAAATATTTGAGTACTCGCAAATCCCTACTTATTAAGGAGTCACCCATTTAACAAGTCTCTAGACCTTAAGTTCCACTGTCAACCGGTCTTACCAAGAACTCTAGGTGAAATTATAAAGTTGTCCACCATTTCACAAATCTCTACATCTTGAGTTCTTCTGCCAGCAGCACTTACCGAGAACTATAAGTGAAATTATAAAGGTGTCCACCATTTCACAAATCTCTACATCTTGAGTTCTCCTGCCAGCAGCTCTTACCGAGAACTATAAGTGAAATTATAAAGGTGTCCACCATTTCACAAATCTCTACATCTTGAGTTCTCCTGCCAGCAGCTCTTACCAAGAACTATAAGTGAAATTATAAAGGTGTCCCCTATTCCACAAGTCTCTACATCTTGAGTTCTCCTGCCAGCAGCTCTCACCAAGAGCCCCAAAGTGGATCCTTGTGGTACACCGCTCCGAGTCAAAACAACCGCAGAAAACAGGAAACATACAAAAATCCTCCCCACCCCCTCTTCCCTATAACCATCTTTTCTAGAGAAGGAGGAGGGGTGTGTTTTATATTGGCTGGCAACACATGCGCGAATGATCGAAATTTGTTTTAAAGACTTCTGTCAGGTCAGGATGATGTTTATAGTTATCTATAGTGTCTACCATTTTCTCAGTCGAGTTGTCAACATAAATAACACAAGATGCTTAACATGATTTCACTTGACATACTATAAGCATACAATTATACTGTACGCAAAAAATACTTTTTACTTTGCTCGGGATCTATTTTACTAATGAGGTCAGTGACCTGGTTGTCTAAGGTTAAGGTGTCGGACTTGTGTGATGGGGGTCCGGGGTTCAATCCTCGGTCCCGGCACAGATTTATCTGATTACCAAACCCTTCCTTCACCCCTGACAAGACATCTTGTGAATGTGGGGAATGCCGGGCCTCCACCGTGGTTCGGATTTCACGTTAAACTGAAGGTCCTTCATTTCATCTCACAATCACCCTACCATTACACATTAGCGTAAGTGCGTATAACCCGAACGGGTAGTAAGACGTGGTGCTAATAATAATAATAATACTAATGAGGTCATCTAAATTTGCTGTAAGCTTTAATTATGTACAAACACTTAATTAACCTTCCAAGGTAGTTGTAGTCTCTCCCTTAAGGACTACACCATGACCCTATATTACAAGTTATGCCATAGCGTAAATGTGAAAGGTGTGTACGAATATTAATTTGTTGTGGCTTGTATAACCCAGACTGACACTGAAATTCATTGTAAATTATTTATGAATGCTTTTATTGGTGAAAAGTTTCATAACTGTTGGAAGAAGAAGAGCTCCGATTGATCGTTAGCATCAAACTATACAATCAGAATTAAGTCAATCGAATCTCTTTGAACTCTGAAAAAAAAGACTGTCGGAAACATATACAAATCGATTCATTCATTCTGTCGTTCCATTACGAAAATAAGATACATTGATACGCATCTATTAAAACTTTTAGACATGGCGTATTTGAGCTCCAAGTTTCATTGACAAAAGGAATGGACCTGTCGTAAGACAAAACGGCTTGTATGTGTATGTGTATGTATATGTATAGAGTCAAAATAATTTTATACACAAATCTCAATTTTAACTAATGTCTCAACTTATCAAAGTTGTAGATCAAAAACTTTATTGATGGGAAAGTATTAGCTGCTATATGAATAGGCCTAGACAATGCAAACATCTATGTGGAGCCTATTAATTGAAAAATTAGAGGAACTTTAAGGCATCCATTTTATTTTTAATACACTAAGCACTAAACATATTAAAGGCTTTACAAACGTATCGCAGTTTTTAGAAGGTGACTTAGAACCAATGCAAGCTGTTGAATTTTTTATTTCGGAGACCCAGTCTATCTAGAGCTTGACACCTCTAGGTTAGAGTGTGTATAAAGCGAGTTAAGGTAAGTGTAGTTTGCAGTTTTTATAAAAAAAACAATTTTTCTATCCAAAAAAATCAAATAGTTATCGAGTAAAAACTTAGGGCTTAATTTATTCACATGTTGATATCAACAGTTGTTGAATATCTGTCAAGGGTGTCCTGGAATTTAATGATAACTTTTTCTCTTCATTTAAAAAGTTTCTCATCTAATACCACTATGTTCATGACAGATATTCAATAAATGATTTTTTTCATAGCATCACGTCTTACCTAACTGTTAAAGCTATATACTTATGTACTAACTACGCTAATGGTTTTAAGGATGAGATATGTTATATTCAGATTAAGTGTACCTACATTTGCGTCGAGGCAGAGTGGTACACCATTTTTTTAAAACAACCCTCAGTGTATCCGATCAAGATTCAAACCCCGATATCCCCGTTATTGGCAGTCTAGAATACTGTGAGATTAGTGCCTTAGACCATGCGACCACCGAAGCAGGTTTATACAATCGTTGATATCACCATGTAAAGAAAATTAGACTATACTTCTACTGTAGAAATATTACATTTATTTTGGCAAAAAAAAAAAAAGTTTCACTTTAAAAAACTCCCCTAAGACTGCCCTTATCTCGCTTTACCTACACTCCTATCATAAATTATGTGAGCATTGGTGCTTATTGACGTATTAATTTACAAGAAAATTAGGCCTACTTAGCTAGTATTTAATTAGCTTTGTCTGTCTAGGTTATTTCCTGCTATTTAAGTTTTGGTTGGTTAATTCTCCCACTAGGGTTGTAGTGTTTGTGGTAATTTGCCGCCTTATAAGTTTGACTTTAAACATAAGTTTGATTACATACACATGAACAGCTCAGATTTCCACCCATCTGGGTGCGTCACGTTTTTGCAGCATTTCCGCGCCGTTTGGCACACATGGGCAATCACCCTTGCATGCCCAAAGCCTTGCAGCGGCTTAAGATACTCAACCTCAAATCAGCGAGTATGGCTGCAAGTTTCGTCTTCAAGAAGAACGCACTCTACAAGACTTCCCTAAACGTCGCAAAGACAAGAACAGATTGAACTTCCTGACAGAAAGCAGGGTTCGTACACCATTATTTTGGTAGTAAGGCCTTATTTCGTATCAGAATATTACTTTATTGTAGTATTTCGGTAGAAATAAGGGCCTTCCCGAATAGTACCCCTACCAGCTTTTTGTAAGTTCTTCTATATAACTAAAATACTACCATACAGTAGGATTCTGGTAAGAAATACGGCCTTTCAGAACGAGCTTCCTTCCAAAATCAGAATAGGTAGGGACACATCGATGCCCTTTCTTTGATCTCAAAGGAGTTTTTGAAGTGACACCTAGGATATTAGTGGATTACACCGAGACATAACTAAGAATTATGGGTAAGAAAGGAGTAGGATGAGTTAAGGGGTGGGGGGAGGAAGCTCCTGGCATGCACACACATAGACTTACGAAGATCTGTTGATGAGATCCAACATATCTAGTTTCCTATTTCCCACACGTTAAAATAAAAAAAGGAAGACGTTTCCTTCCATATCTTTCAAGAAAATGTCAAGCAGTTGTGTGATCAAAGTGGGGAAAGACTCTCGGAATTAATCATAGATCCCAACTAGTGGAAGGATGTTGTTCCCATTAATCTTGCCTTTTGAAAATCACACATAGCGTCTGTTATTTTACCTCCTCTCCTTGCGACTGTGAAATGGCAGCTATTAAAAATATATATATTCATGAGAGAGCTAGAGAAGGAGATGCGGCTAAAACAGTAACTAACAAAATACATAAGCCTGTCTATTTGATCCATCATGATATGCGCATTCCTACAGTTATCAATGGTAATTGTACAGTACATTTAGCAGCATCAAAGCCTTCCGAGTAGAAGGTGGCTGAATTAATTCGATAGATCGTGACCTTAATTAATCACTCAATTGTAGCTGACGGTTTCCACACGTCCATCCCAGACTCTGCCTTAAAATATGAGTGAGGAATGACTCGGGGCACGGGACTGTTATCCAGTGCTTAGAGCATTGGTGATCTAAACAAAAGGTCTTGGGCTCGATTCCCATGTCTAGGTATAATTTTTCAATTAAAAAATACGTGAAAAACCCCAAATTTGGTGAATAAACATTTTAGATGACATATATTTTTTTTGTGCTATGTTTATTTGGGTAGATACGAAATCGATCCCACCAATCTTTTAGTAATAGGCTTACTATTTCGTCCCCATGAACCAATCAAAAGCTTTCCTTCTCATCTCACAAACTTAAGATCGTGTTGTGTCTGGCTTCCCAAACACTCTTAACGAAGCCGAGTTCGTATTCAGCTTTTTTTTTGCTGAAACTTAAAGTTACAAACGAAAACAGAAAGATTCCTCCAAGAAAATGTAATTTCTCGCACTTCATTAGACGTAATTCAGCTTACTTGTTTTAATCCTGATGGAAAGTTCCCCAGTGGCGTACGGTTAATTTAAATGTATCTTTTAAAGGGGAAGTTCCTAGACTAGCATGAGCAACACGTCACACGTAATCTACTTCTAACTTTGTCAGGAGACCATCGATTTACAACATTACTCGACGGCCATTTGAGGGGGGAGTGTAGGGAGAGCGAGTAAAGGGCACCATTTTCACAGTATTTTTATAGAAAAACATTTATTTGACTAGAATAAATAGAGTATTTTTCCAGTAGAGGCATAGAGTTTAATTTTCTTCATATGGTGATATCAACAGTTGTTAAATATTTTTTCAAGGTTTTCTTGGAATTTAATAACACGTTTTTTCTCTTCATTTAAAGTTTCTCATAAAATGTCGCTACGCTCATGAAAGATATTCAACAACTTTTAATATTATATGTGAAGAAAATTAAACTAAGTATTTCTACAATCTATTTATTTGAGCAAAAAATTGTTTCACTATAAAAACTGCAAGAACACTGACCTTAACTAGCTTTCTCTACACTCCAAACTTCATAGTGTGAAATTTTTCTTAAAATAAAAAATAATCCAATTTTATTGCTTTTTTTTTCCAGCACTGTGTCTTACTACCCGTTTGGGTTGCACACCTATGTACTAATTAAACTATTGGCTTAGGGATTAAGGTGGTTCAATGGAGAAGAAATTTATCCGAATTTTATTGGAAGGAGAGTGGAAAAAAACATTTAAGAAAAAACACCCTCAATTCACCCAAATGGTATCGAACTCCAACCTCCCCGTCTTCGGAGGTCTAGTTCCAACCCGTGAGTAGTTTTGTCTTATCAGTGAAATTAGGATTCAATTACCAGTCATATATATATGTATGTGTATATATATATATACACATATATAAATATATATATATATAAACACACATCATCATCAGCTCTTATATCCCATTCAGTTACATGCAGATGTACTAATTACGCTTATAAAAGTTGAATTAAGAAAAAGTGTACATGCATTTAAATGTAAAGAAAGAGATAGATATAAAAACATTTAGTGAAAATGACTCTCAGTACACCCGAGAGGTATTCGAATCTAAATCTACTTGTCATTGGCGGTCCAGTCTTATGCAAGAGTTACACCTTAGGGCAAGAGTCAGCAAACTTTTTAGGTACTGACCGAGTTATAAACTTATTAAAAGTCCTGCGATACCCCCCTCCCCCTCGTTCCTCCACTTTATTTTTTATTATTTTTTTCTATTCTTATATGCATTCCTTAAATTCAATCGTTCCTTATGTACTTTTGTCCCCATCTTTAGAGAAATAAAATGCAGATTATATAAAGTGTAAGATTTTCATATTAAACTATTTAATTTTTTTATAACATTACCGATAATGACAATCAAATATTATTTGGAAATAGGGTTGAGCGTCAATAATTTGGTCTAATCGGGGATCGACCCAGTCCGGATTATCAATTTGTCTGGATTTTCAAAAATACGATATTTTGTACCAATAATAAAAAATAATCATAAATGTGATACTTACGAAAACAAAGTGTTAATATTTTTAATTTATTTAAATAATGAACTTACATATATATTTTATTGTTGCTAAATTTCACATATTCTGAAGGTAAAAAAATACCAAAATCTAACAATAGGATTTTTTTTTAAAGGTTCATGCGCGTTTTTTGGTGGTAATGTCGTTGATATTACTCTCACTGTGGTTATATTTATAAGTATTATTTTTTCTTGACGATCAGGAACATCGACGTTATAGATTTTTGAAGTACGATTAATTGAAGCAAAGTTGGATTTTTTTTAAGGACGATGTATTTTATTATGCGATCGACCGTAAATTACCTCAAGATCGATAGATTGCTAATCTCTGAGGCTCAGAACATTCGAGCACCAAAGCAGGTGCCGATATTATTAGCCCAAACAGGAGGTAGGATTAGGTACAGAAGGAGTATTTTTATGGAGTTGATACTCCAGTACATTTTGTTGTGGGAATTACACAAGCGTGAAACTTCACAGTTTTCCAGACACACACACACATATTTATTTATATAATAATTAAGTGCTACGTTCAGTACATTCGAATAAAGAGTCCGTTGAGAGGGAGTTGGCAAGGCAAAAAAAATTAGACATTTACAATTTGTAAAAAAAAAA
>CABEEJ010003079.1:0-23888 GCA_901482245.1 Timema douglasi | reverse complement strand
GGGGGGGGGGGGGGTGAAGGAGTGTGAGGGGGGGAGGGAGTGGTTCTGTTTTAGCTCTAGTGCGGGAGGTAAATCCTGACAGACGTATACTGAGCAAGGTAAGTCCAGGGGGGTTTTTACTTGGCGGTTGGTAGCACTGAGATGATGATGTAGGAGAAAAAGTAAAAAGAGGATTTTGTTTATTTATTATTTTGTTAAAGAAATAATATAAAATATATTTACAGTGTTTTTGTAAGATAATGAGTTTTTACTTTGTGGGGAAAAAAAATAAAGATTTTTTTTCTCCCTTTTTAAAATACTTTTCTTATTATATTTAAATTAGAAGCGTAGAGTAAAATAGAAGTAAAAAAAGTTAGAAAAGTTGAAACTTAAAACATATCTATAGCTTTAATTATTTTTTAGATCATAAAAAAAGAAAAAAAATTTCATTCTCTGTGTCTTACTACCCGCACTGACTATCCTCAAATTGAAACTAATGGGACCCTCTTCGGTGGTGGAATGTTCTAATACGTCACTCTCACTATGCACTGGATTAACGGTGATGGAAAGTCCGGTGTTATAATCCCGGTTAGATGTACTATTTTATATTTCCCAAATGGCTTTCCACTCTCCCTGTATGCTAATGTGGGTACACTTCCTCTATATTCAACATTCATCATCCCTATCATATTAGCATATTAGGTGACGAGTAATAAGACTTGATGCTAAACTATTAAATAATGAGGTAGACATAATAAAGGTAAAACTAAGATAAAATGTAATCTTATTTTCATCAAGGGAGATTGGGAAACAATTTAGGCGAAAACATTACCTCTTATAAAATCCGACCGTAATTTCAACCTCGACCTTACTGTTTTTGACAAATCTACCCAAATGAGAGTGACACCTTCAACTTGGTGCTTTGTTAGTGTATATTTGGTTTCCCTGCATTGTAAATATTAATAAACAATTTATTGTTCAGCCTAACACTCAATTTGGGTGATCGGGGCGTGGAACAACAATCTATTTATGCACAACCTGAAGGAAGGTGACCTTAAAATCAGCGCCTTGAAGCCCTATATTTCCCGGGGCATTTTTGCTTCAAACCCAGTTTCAAATAATTAAAAATAAAATAAAATCCAAATTTTAAAATTCCTGTTTCAAGCTGCACATATTTGTGCACAGAGGCTAATGATTTTTAAAATTTAAGACCTTTTAATGATGTAGATATCGAGCAATGCTCACGACAGACAGACAGACAGTCTCTTTATTTTATTAATATAAATGTTATTTCTCCTCCCAAATGCGAATACATTTCCTATAAGTTATACCTTATTCATAGAAAACACATTCGCGTAGTTATTTTATAAGCGTACAACCGAAACGGTTATTAAGACTTGGTGCTAAGAAATAGCTAATACTGGTTTGTAAATACATGTTTGGAGATACGTGTTTGGAAATATATGTTTTGGGGAATACGTATGGGAATACATGTTTATAAATACAAGGTTGGGAATAATGTTTGGGAATACTGGTTTCGGAATACATGTTTGATAATACGGGTTCGGAAGTAATGGCTTAGGAAAACCCGTTTGAGAATACGGGAATGGAAATACATGTTTGAGAATAAGGTGATGGGAATGTGTTTAAGAATACAGGGCTGGAAATACATGTTTGAGAATACGTGGCTGGAAATACATGTTTGAGAATACGTGGTTGGAAATACATGTTTGAGAATAAGGTGATGGGAATACATGTCTGAGAATACGGTTTGTAAATACATGTTTGAGAATACGGTTTGCAAATACATGTTTGAGAACACGAGTTTGGGAATACTGGTTTTAGAGTACGGGTATAGGAATACATGACTGTGAATATGTTTTTTGGAACATGTAGACAAAGGTCCAATGATGACCTCACTCTTAATTTGAACCACGAGACCTTTTCCCCACCAAACCCAGACAGTGTCTCTCAGTCTCTCCGGAGGACAAAGACAAAACGAAAGACAATTATCTTGGAGTAGGCTTGAAAAGCGAGTCAAAAGAGGAGGGTTGAGAGAGGATGGAGGGAAGTGTTTGCTGCTACTGATGTTGATGTTAGCTGTGCGTACACCACAAAGTTTGTACATACACACACACACACACACACACACGCACGCGCAATCTAATTCGAACAAACGGAAATAAGGTGGTGACTACAAAGTGGCGTCTAACGAGAACCGCAAGTCATGTGGAAAGGAGCTCTGGAGAAGGGGAGGGAAGTTTAGAGGGGAGCAGGGGTTAAAACAGAGAAGGGACAGACAATCCAGTACTCACGAAGGACCAGGATGACTGAGGTATATACCCAGTGCGGCAAGTGTTGGCAATACTGTGAAATGAAATAAAGTTTATGCTCGTAAAAATCATTGAGGCCTACCTGCTTGGGTGGTTTAACGCCTTAAGGAGTCACTACCACACTATATTAGACTGCGGATGATGGGATAGTGGGGTTCGAATACCAGTAAGGTGTACTTAAAGGTATTTTTTTCATAACCGGCTTTCTATTCTCTCTCCACACAAATGCGCCAACACTTCTTCTAAATTCAATCTCCCTCATCCATAATACATTAGAGTAATTAGTACATATGTGTATAACTCAAACGGGTAGTAAGACGAAGTGATTTCTAAAGATATACACCAAAGTTTGAAAAATTGAATAATATTTAGGTTACATATGTATGTTTGAGATGAAAGGTGAAGGTAAAGAGGATCTGATGAGAAGAAGACAACAGGTAGAGTTCTATAAGTGCGTAAGAGACCTTTTATGGAGAAGATAAGTGCCCTAGGCATGTAAAGGAGTGATGTATAGGGCGTAATTTGTACCCATTGTCACATATACGGCAGAAACATGGATATTAAATGTAAGAGGGGCCGGGAAAGTGGAGGCAATGGGGATGAAGTTTGTGAGAAGCATGTTAGCTCCAACACGTTGTGTAGGGTTTGCAAGACAAAGAATAAAGAAACAAATCAGCAGGGATCTTTATTTGACCTACACTTAAATATGCCAAGCCTAATTATTCAGACCTAGCTATCTTAGCTTTCAGTTAAATAGTGTATTCTAATATATACGTTGAGGTAGTTGGAGTTTTGATTGATTTGATTGATGTAAATGCATAACGAATGACATGAAATTGGATCTCCACCGTGGTTCAGATTCCACGTTAAACTGTAGGTCCTTCATTTCATATCACAACCACCCTACCACTACACATTAGCGTAAATGCATATAACCCGAATGGGTAGTAAGAAGCGGTGCTAATAATAATAAAGACATGAAATTAACATTGGCCTGAAGACAGTTATTATCAGAATATAAAATAAGACTCAAAAGGTAAACAATAGAATATTTAGAGATTGTAGACAATACGCAATAGTAGATAATTCAATCATATTTATCAGGAAGCGATATAATTATATAAGTATACAAAGAAATATTAGTTTAAAGCGTTCAAAGCGCGTTAAACTAAATTAAAGAATACTCATCGCTAGGAAACACTACCATTTCAAATGTAAACAAAGTCGATTATTGCAAACAAAACGCAAATTAGCTTGCTAAGGCCAGTCTACAACCAACATACCCGCTTGTCGGACTCGCAACTACGCAATCGCAAATGCACTCGTAATTACGCTTTTAATAAATACAAAATATACTGTCTACAATGAAAAGTCGTAAAACGTAATTTCAACCAATAGGAACAAACAGTAAACATGACTATAAAAGTCAAATTCATATTAATGTTTTCAAATAAGAAATAAATATTAAAAAAATATTTAAATGGTTAAATACACATGATTTTAATTGAAAATCCTGTATTAATTACTATACATTTCCAAAAGTTTTTGTCATAGACCAAATAACTTCATATTATTTGATTTTAGTAGTCCATCCATATTTGTTTTTTGATTGGCTGAACGCAAGCCAACGCAACTACATAAACGCAAGAGATGGACAATGTTCATCTCCTCCCGACAAGCTGGTCCGACAGTTCCGACATACGATTGTGTTTGCGTAAGCTATTGTAGACAGACAAAATTAAGTTATTGCGTAGTTGCGAGTCCGACAAGCGGGTGCGTTTGGTTGTAGACGGGCCATAAGCATGGATAAAATCTATCACCTACACATTAGGGCTAAGCCGTTCAAAAGGTTAACTATATACATATTATATTAAGCTTGTTTTAAAAGTATATACTAATCACATTTCCGTATTTATGAAACATAACTTTTATAAATAACTAGTAAAGTTTTGCTAGTAACTATACACCCGGATCTAATGTTTGTTAGAAATATAATCATTCTCATCTAATATCTCGTGAGGCAGGGGTAACTTAGACACGAAAATACTTATTTCCTTTTTAACCTATCTACTAAATTTACAATAAACCCCTAACATACTAGAAACCTCTAATGCATTTGGCAATAGCATTAAACTTGAAAATATGATACTAAACATTATTAGTTACGATTGTACTCATTACAACTGTAAGTTTATGGAAACATAAATTAAGTGTAAGAGAGCGTACGATGATTAAATTAACTAATTTTGACTTGTGAATAAATCATACGAGCTTGGATAAAAAAGGTTTAAGACCATAATATGTCAGTATCCAAAAGAAATTTAATTTAGTACACATATATGTGAGTGTGTGTGTGTGTGTGTGTGTGTCGAAACATGATCCAATTTAAGCGATACCTAATTTAGAATAATTTAGTTTTTGCCAAATTTTCAAATAAAAATATTTAAAAAAATCTCTAAAATAACGATCACATACATGTTGGTAAGTCCCTAATTCCTATTTGCGTCAAAGAGTAAAGTTCCATTATGTGTACTAGCTTATATTTCAATTTGAACATCGGCGAAATATGATAGGGGGATATCACATGACTAATAAAGTCATCAACAGCTAGTCATAAGTGGCCCTCTCATCGACGCCTGTGCACAAAGTCGGGAGGATGACCATGAGAGGATAGGGAGACACACGTGATAGCATTTCTAGCTCCTTTCCCCAAGCTTTAGCGCCTGCGCACAACGTCGAGAGGATGACTATGATAGGGTAGGGAGACACACGTGATAGCACTTCTCGCTCCTTTCCCCAAGCTTTAGCGCCTGCGCAGCGTCTTGAACTAGCTAATAACGCACAAGCGAACAGGGGGTCACATGCCACTTCATGACTTCATTCTTGTTTTCTTGCCAAACTCGAACGATAAGCAGTGTTTTGTGTTGACGTGCGTGGAGTGTCTGTGGTTAGGTGTTGACTTCCTCGTAAAATGGGCTACGTGTGTATACACTCTTTTGAGGTGGCAGAGATTGGTGGCGATGTTAGTTTGTAGCTACGGTACAAGCTGTCACTAGAAGAAGCAAGATTGGGGATGGCGTTATCTTGAAAAGAGTATAAGTACAGTAAGTACATGAGATAGTAGAAGAATTAAGATTGAAATGGTTTGGGCCTATTATGAGGATGTAGAAGACGAGGATTCCTAAGGAAATGATGTAAATGAAATATGTAGGAAAATGACCGCAAAGGATGACAAAAAAGAGATGGGAGGAGCAGGAGAGTGTACAAGTGAGAGGTGAAGAATTTAACTGATTAAAGGAGGAAGAATGGTGGAAGGATACAAGAAGAGGAGGCATTTTATTAAACTGGCCTGGCTACAGGCTGAAAACAGTGGATGATGATGATTATGATGATGATAATAATTTAATCGTGTGAAGGATTATTTCGTAGTTTTGAAAAATTACACATGAGCACTGGAATTAAATCCGGGACTCTTGAATTGAAATGCCAATATTCTACCACCTAGATACTAGGAGTCATTGCATTTGTAAGATATTCTTTTAAATGATTTACTCAAGATAATTAAGTTATCATACATTCACTGACCTATCTTTATCAAATCAGCACATGACTTGCAGACTAAAATAGTCTAAAACAAATGATTCAGTGGTCAAATGATCTAAGGAAATCTTAACGTGTAGTAAGACGCAATTATAAACAAGTTATAAAACGAACACAATTTCTAGTATTGCCATTTAATAATGGTTTTTTTATTCTCGTTTGTTGCCATAGGTCCTAAAAATACAATTAT
The DNA here is from genome assembly GCA_901482245.1 of Timema douglasi. Taxonomy (NCBI): domain Eukaryota; kingdom Metazoa; phylum Arthropoda; class Insecta; order Phasmatodea; family Timematidae; genus Timema; species Timema douglasi. The sequence continues at coordinate 17,786 of CABEEJ010003079.1, read as the reverse complement.
TACAATAAAGGGAAACTGGGGAAATTATAGTTGTAGAAAAAAAATGTACCCTGATATTAGCGTGGAGGAAGGCAGAGAGAAAAATCCCTTTAAAAAAGCCAACCTGAGTAAACCCGATCGGTGTTCTAACCTTAATCTCCTAGTCCCCCTAGTCCGGTGGTTCCCAAACAGGGTGCCGTGGAAATCTCAAACTGGTGAGTAGTGAAATCAATTGAGGGATTCTAAAATCGTGTTATAATGGTTTTGAGAACGAGAAATTTTTAGATTCATATAAAAAATGTAAGCTTTTAAACTTAAAAAAAAAGCTCATTTATAATTCTTGTGCAATTTAATGTCTTGTCTGTGTGAGCTAGGGTTTTCAAAATTCACCATTATTAAAAATGTGAAAATATAAATGTTATCGATTAAGAAATACGAGTGTGATTTGTCATTATTTCTACAAATATTAAATAAATTTTCCTTCTAAATCAAGGGTACGTTGCATTATTAGGTGGGGGAACTTGGATACTACTTTAGTTTAAAAAAAACTTTGTTGATAATAATACTTCCTACTCTCAATTACTTAATTTTGCATCACCAAAAGTGTTTTAAAATTAAATGGTAATCAGTGTAGGATTTATAAATTCTATAATATACAAGTGATATGTTGTATTGAAAACTTATAATGAGTAATTCTAAATTTTACTTTAATAATGTCCATACAATTCATTTATCTCGTTTTACTTTTAATAATACATAAAATGACTCAATAATCTCACTAGTTTCCCAATATTTTTTATAAGAAACCTTGTGTGATAGCTGTAATGGTTTTTTCGACAGGTTCTCGTAGCACCAACTATGTTGGCTATGCGACCTAAGTTTCTAAAGAAGCACCGCACTCGCTTTGTCGGTGTATCGCCTCCGTGTATAAAGGTAACTCACTGGACATCACTAACAGGAGGCTTCTCAACACTCAAGATCAAAGCTAAAATAATCTAACTTGAAGTCAATACCTTAATTATCTTCACATTGTGATATCAACATTTGTTGAATATCTGTCATGAACATAGCAACATTAGATGAGAAACTTTGAATGAAGAGAAAAAGTTGTCATTAAATTCCAGGAAACACTTCCGACAGATATTCAGCACATGTTGATATCACCTTGTGAAGAAAAATAAACTATGTTTCTACTGGAACAATTTTTTTTTTGCCAAAAAAATATTTGAATACAAAAGTGGTAAGATCACTTACATTTAGCTCGCGTTCCCAAAACTCTCACCTTAACCAAGTCTTATTAAAATAAATAATATTCATTTTGGACTTGAGAAGTTTCTCCTTCCCAGGACCTCATGTTGTTAAAATCACTAGTGTCATTTTTCAACTAGGACCTACAAACTGTCTCGTCTATTATCCCTTCTGGTTTCTTTTGTCGCAAACAATAGAATCCGATACAGCTCGAAATTAATCGCGCCTCTGATAAAAAAAAAACTGAACAGAAGATACAATAGACAACCGGAAGCAGGTCAACAGATCAACATATCATGATTCACGTCACTGGTTTTAAGGCATTAGATAATCAAAATTTTAAATTAAGAAAAAAAAAATTTCATTAAATTTAACAGTTGATATCACCATGTGAGTAAAATTAATCCTGGAGAATAATTTTATTTATTTTGATAAAAAAAAAAGTTTAGATAATAAAAATGCAAAAACAATTATCTTTCCTAGCGTTCTCTACACTCCTAACTGAAACTAGTTTGAATTTCTTTCTAATATGTTTACTTTCTCAAATAGAGCTTGTATTGTGACTGTGAATATTATCGACCTCAATATTGTGATGAATTTTGATATTAAAAAAAAATAGGTCTTAAAAAAAATCCGCCCTTAGCTTATGTATATAATATGCTCATGTCCTGCGGTAGGTTAGGGATGAAAAATGTTGAATTTAAAGGAAGGGTATTCTCATTTGCGTGGAGGTAGAGGGGGAAAACACCCTTAGCACACCCGACCAGGATTTCATCCCGGTCTATATCGTAAGTGACGTCCTAGCCCAGTCTATCATCGAGGGCGGTAGACCTTGTTAAAACAATATTTTGAATATTCAAAATCCCCTTTATTTATACACCAATTAATCGGTTACATTATCCAAAGGCGTCTTAAACTATTCTGCTCGTAGTTCAGAAACGACATCCAGTGCCCAAATCTACAATTAACTATTCAAACGGTTATTTTGCAGCCAACTTTCTACACTCTACTTCTAAGAGTGTATGAAATTATTGTTGACACACAAATACCTTATTTTTCTTCCTTAATCGCTTTGATAAGAGGACAAAGTTTAACATTTTCCCCTGCAAACTTCGTATGTATGTAACTCTGAACTTGTAGGCGTGACGGTTTGCAGATTAACTCTTTTCTCTGTTTATTAGCAGGATTCTGAACGAAAAAACACTTTTAGAAAATTATTATTATTATTAGCACCGCGTCTTACTACCCGTTCGGGTTATACGCACTTACGCTAATGTGTAATGGTAGGGTGATTGTGAGATGAAATGGAGGACCTACAGTTTAACGTGGAATCCGAACCACGGTGGAGGCCTGGCATTCCTCACATACACAAGATGTCTTGTCAGAGGTGAAAGAAGGGTTTGGTAATCAGATAAATCTTTGCCGGGACCGAGAATTGAACCCCGGCCGCCAGCATAGATGTCTGACACCTTACCCATAGACCACCAGGTCACCCTTTTAGAAAACACAAACCTACTTGTTGAAGTAGCTTTGATTTGATTTTTGAACTATGTCACCCATTAGAGCTATTACGCGTATGTACTCAGTATACTAATGTGTTAGGGATGAGTAAGGTTGAATTTAGAGGAAGTGTAGTCGTATTTGTGTGAGGGCAGAGGAGAAAACGATTTTGGAACTAAACACCTTCAGTACACCCGATTGAGATTCAAGCCCCTCCGCATCATCGGCAAACTAGTTTACTACGTTAGACCACCTGGCCACCGAATTGGGTAAGATAATAATAATAATAATAGTAATAATAATAATAATAATAATATTTAGCACCGCGTCTTACTACCCGTTTGGGCTGTACGCATTAAGTACTAATTACACTAATGTATTAGGAATTGGGAAGGTTGAATTAGAGGAAGTGAACCCGTATTTGCGTGGAGGGAGAGTGTAAAACCGTGTAAGAAAAACCAACCCCAGTTCACCCGACCGAGATTCAAACCTCGATCTCCCCGTCCTTTAGCAGTCGAGCTCAACACGACAAACGCGTTAGCCAACTACGCCACCGAGGTGGGGCGGGTAAGATAAAGATTTATTTTAAGTTGAGTCGTTTTTCTTTTATTTTACCTCGTAGATCCTCAATTATCCGTGGGAAGCAAGTTTAATGCTCTGTATTTGATTAGAGAGTGTTTACATATCTGAAACAAAGGAGTTTCTCACTTTAATTAGGTACATACATTAACAACCACAGTTAGACGACTTTCAATGATTTATTTTAGAATACACAAACTACCCCCCCGGACTCTTATTTTCCTAAAGGTAAATAAACTCACACGTATCCTGTTTAATGGCAGTTCTTGGAACGTTCCTTGGGATAGTTAAGATGGATGGGATTGTACTAGTAAACTGCATGGTGGCATTAATTTCTTTTTAAACTATAGGACACCGTCGACAGATATTAAACAACTGTTGATATCACCGTGTGAAGAAAATTATACTCATGTTTCTAATGGAGCAATATTGATTTTTTTTTTTACAAAAATTTTTTGACATAAAAACCCACAAAAAAAACATTGATTTTTTATCGCGTTCCTTTTACACTCCCACCTTAAAACAACGACGTAAAGTGACAACAGACGTGTCCCCATAACGAAAAGCATCCTATTACAACGATGTGTTACGCGCAATTTTTCTTATCGACGTTTTCTCTCTAGTGATGCCCTTAAAGAAAACTTTTTCTTCCCTCTTACCCTTTATCGAAATAAAAATAATTACCCTTTCTTGGGTTTTTTTCGTGACAGCTCAACAAAAGGTGAGGTATGAGGACTATCTATATCTCCGTGAGAGACAGTCTCAAGGTCACGGTTTCCACGGACTTTTGAGACAAGCCACAGATCGTCTGAGACAAATCAATTTATTCACTGACATTCAGCGTCTGGGACAATACCTGGAGAGGGGGATGGGGTGGGGGGTGCAGCTACTGGATAGAACGGGAGGTAATAAGTCAAGTCGTAAAGACGGAGGTCATTTTGTTTAGTTCTGGTGGGATCTACCAAGGTCAAGATCCCTTGGGCGTCGGTAGTTTGTCCAAACGTCTTTGAGGGAATTCAGGGTTTTGTTTGGTTCGAATCCCATGTGAGATTTTCAAGTCAAGATATGTTCCGGTTAAGTATACGAGTGTGTAGAAAATATTTTTTCTATATCTATAAGATTCCATATTAAAAAATAAATAAAATTTCAGTTCCGATGTTGTGGCTCCATTTACACTTCACGGTCGAGTTATTTGATTTAAGTCGGTTACCTCCACACTTCTGCGAACCCTTTAAATAAAAATTCCCCAAGCCATTGATGCTACAACCCAAATTTATATAAATTCCTGCACCTCCAACCCCCATTCTCTTTGCCCCAGTCATCCCCAGCCTTTTATTCTCCATATTAAATATGTCATTCTTTAACTAAGAAAACAAACTTTATTTATTGTAACTAAGAAAAAAAACTTAAAACTTTCCCCACAAATATTTTCCAATTTTTTCCGTCACCACGTCTTACTACCCATTCAGGTTATGCGCTTAGATACTAATTACGCTAGTGGGTTTATGGATTAAGAAGTTTATATTTTCAAGGACGTGAAACCACATTTGCTTGGAGGGAGAGTAGAAAACTATTTAGGATAAACCACCTTCAGTACACTTGACTGAGATTTGAACCTCGATCTCCCTATCATCGGCAGTCTAGTCTACTACAAGTGTAGCGCGTTAGACCACGCGGCCACTGAACTGGATCCTCCAGAACTTACGGTAGTATGCATACATTCTTAATTTGTTGTAGTAAGGGGACACACTTAAGTAATCTTCAAGGGTCTGCTGTGGACAGGTTTATAGTTCCTTAAAAGCTATCAGACCCTTTATAGAGGACTGTCTAGATTTCTGATAGGGTTGAAATTCACTAGTATTCACAGAGTGAGGGCTAAAATACGTTAAATAAATTCTGCCCTGATAGGTGACAATCCTACCTCGGCCGATTAAACTATGTAGGAGCTTATAATATTATTATTATTATTATTATTATTAGCACCGCGTCTTACTACCCGTTCGGGTTATACGCACTTACGCTAATGTGTAATGGTAGGGTGATTGTGAGATGAAATGAAGGAACTACAGTTTAACGTNAATTATTATTATTATTAGCACCGCGTCTTACTACCCGTTCGGGTTATACGCACTTACGCTAATGTGTAATGGTAGGGTGAATGTGAGATGAAATGAAGGACCTACAGTTTAACGTGGAATCCGAACCACGGTGGAGGCCTGGAATTCCCCACATTCACAAGATGTCTTGTCAGAGGTGAAGGAAGGGTTTGGTAATCAGATAAACCTTTGCCTAGACCGAGGATTGAACCCCGGCCGCCAGCACAGAAGTCTGACACCTTACCCCTAGACCACCAGGTCACCGAGCTTATAATAAATGTCAGTAGTGGAAAGGATTAAGCTAAGACTGCTATCTTTAGGGGTTAAATTGATAAGATCTACACAAGGCATTTGCGGATTACTCTAATTACGGTTCCCTGAATAAATTAGCGATAACCAGTGGCGGCTCTTAGCTAAAATTAGTGGGGATGCTGTTCCGGAAAATTTTTAGACTTTGTTTTTAACATTTTGGAAAAGGAAAAGAAAATTTATTCAGGAACATGATAAAATCTTAACAAAAATACAACTGTTTTACTTACTTTAACATAAATTGTTAGAGTTCAAGCTTGATCTATTCATTTATAAATGAAATCCACCATTCTCTTTTAAATTTGCTCAAAAAGTTCAATAATTTTCTCCTTGATCTCTGGATGACAATTGAGAAAATGTTTCTCCATTGAAAGTACTTCAAGCGCATTTAGTCTTTTTGTTAGATAAAATAACCGAAAAAATGAATTAATTAGAATAGCTGGAAGCAGAATAATAATCTAATTCTACACTCTTCTACACTTTATCACATTCAAGACTACGGTACACGGTTTTTAAACAAAACACACTCTGAGTAAAAAAAACACTTCCACCATCACGCCAGAGCTGGCACTGCGATAGCAACAGTGCTCTCTCTACCTGGCAGTCCCGCCTTCATCCCCACCACTCTCCTATGGGTGCATGCGCACAACAGTCGAACACCACGTCGCTGGCACTGTGAAGCGCACAGTTCCATACGAAGATTTTTTGTATAATTTTCATAAACTGGGGGATGGATACTGAAGTACTGATATTAAGCTTAAAGAATATATATTTTACTAAAAAATAAATAAAGAATTTTAAAAATTGACTCATTATATTAAATATTATCGATAAAATCAATTGGAAATAGGGGTTGCTGCAGTCCCACAGTTCCTATACAAGAGCTGCCACTTGTGATAACTGATAAGTGAATAAAGAGATGATAGAATGTTTGTCAGTAGTTATTAAGATCCAATTTTCTAATCAATATGACAGTATCTTTTAAAAAATGGTTTTATGAAAAAATAAAAATAAAGAGGGAAGATCAAGTTTTGCTTGCCTATAACTGACAAAAAAAAGTTGACCTCTGTAAAAAAAATTAATCAATTAGTGATGGGGTCCAATCTTCTATCATCTCTTATCCTCCCATCAGCCTACACCCTAATTCCTCTCCCTCTATAATTTGTTTGGTAACAACTTAAGCCCTCGTGCCCCTCGTCACGCTAATGTTCCATTTTCAAACAACTAGGATAAAAAGTGTCAATCAAAAAAATATACTCTTTCCTGTCCCGTGATGTTAGTTCATCTGCCCCTTTTCCACCACAACCACCCCCTTTCACCTACCCTTTAGTATCCATCCCTCTCATCTTACCCAAAACAAACCTGGCTACTTGAAATTTGAAGAACAGACACGCAAATACCAGGTGGAAGTCCGGACGTAGGGGGTTAGCACTTACGATTAAAGACCGTATTGTAATAACTGGGAAAGTCCGGCACCTTAAATCATTTGATAGAGCGTTTGTCGACTGGGCTAATGGTCCCGATCTTTATTCCCGGCGTAGGCAAATAAGTTATTGGGAGTCATATTATGGTTTCTCTTTTATAAAGGGAAGTTGGTAAACCCTAGGTCCGTGAAGTTGGCAGCACCACTAACGGCACAAATTCTGAAACCTATGCCAAAATTTAGTGCTGAATTTGTGCCACAAGAATATCCTATCCCCATAATTTGTGCCGCCATAGTTTTTGTGAAAACTTCGAAAAACTGTGGGTGCTGCCAACTTCACGTAGCAGCACCCATAACGGCACGGACCTGTAAACCCTCTACTGGAGTCTACTTGTGGTGCAACGTGGAGAGTTGCTAGTGTAAGCAGAGACAGTTAAAACTGTGGCGGGATTTGTTCTTACCCACTTTGTCCCCATAAATAGGCTCTGCTATACGTATCTCACATATAAATGAACCTTCATTGTTAGCTGAACAATGAAGTTAATGAGTGTTCTACATAATTATGAGAAAAATTCACAGGAACAGTTTAAACCAACTCCGCTTACCCTGGCAACACTCCACGACACGACACTGTCAATGAGTTTTCTCCTGAGTGATGAGAACAATTCACAGGTTACAGTTTAAACTAACTCTGCTTACCCTGGCAGCACTCCACGACATGACACTGTCAATGAGTGTTCTACTGAGTGATGAGAACAATTCACAGGTAAAGTTTAAATTATCTATGCTTATCCTGGCAACACTCTACGACACGACACTGTCAATGAGTTTTCTCCTGAGTGATGAGAACAATTCACAGGTACAGTTTAAACTAACTCTGCTTACCCTGGCAGCACTCCACGACATGACACTGTCAATGAGTGTTCTACTGAGTGATGAGAACAATTTACAGGTAAAGTTTAAATTATCTATGCTTATCCTGGAAACACTCCACGACACGACACTGTCAATGAGTATTCTACTGAGTGATGAGAACAATTCACAGGTAAAGTTTAAATTATATATGCTTATCCTGGAAACACTCCACGACACGACACTGTCAATGAGTGTTATACTGAATGATGAGAACAATTCACAGGTACAGTTTAAACTAACTATGACTAGCCTGGCAACACTCCACGACACGACACTGGCAACATAACTTGACTTACCACTGGAGTTTCTATTTGCCTCGAGAGAGATAAACCACAACCTTATTTACGTTCCTCCCTTTAGCATGATAAACTATTTTAAATCAATTTAATACTGGGCAACTTACTAAGCTCAAGGACCACAGCAATGGGGACTACATTCCAAACTCTTTATATCACAAGTGTTTGCTTCCACACCAATCAAAATACTAAGATCCATCCCCAACCTGGATTCAAATTTAGTCTCCGAGATAAGACCAGCCCCGTATAGCTCTCAATGCTGTTAGAAATCTAGACCAATAAAACCATGGCCAAGACTCTCCTTGAAATTAAAAACTCCTCTAATGATCTCGCTGGAGGAGATAAGGTCCTATTCCTTGGTTCATATCTCTCCCCCTGCCCCTCCAAACCTTTCTCCAAGAAGCTAGAGTTACTGTTTGCAGACACCTTTTCGGTTCCATCAGCTGAAACAAAAGACGACGTCGCAGCCTCCCATTGAAAGTTTCGTCGGTGGTGGGTTACGTGGTCAGAGGGGTGTGGGGGTGTGGGGGCAGAGACCCCCTCCTCTTGCGTGTTTGCACCGTCCAAACCTCGGCGCCAACCAGTACAAATGAGTTTAAGTGGGTGGGAGGGGGGAAGTTGAACCACTGTCACCTTACGTGTAGTGGTTTCCTTGTGACGCTACGAAGAACTAAACTTGTGTAAATTATCCATGGGGGGAAGTATCGTCTCTTGTCATGAGGAATAGAAACCGGGTGGTGGCTTGGTGATATTGGCTTGCTAGAAAATGGGACTGTCATGTGTGTTTAAAAAGGAAGAGGATGTGGAGATCTTAGAATTAGAAGGGGGAAAAAATAGCATGGTGCACCACACAGACCTTCACTTGTTTTAATCATAGAAATCGTTGTAGCAGATTTTGAGAGAATCAATTCTATCTCTTTTTGCTCTTCAGTAATATTCACTTAATTTTAGTGTTAGAGATCTATTCCAAAAACCCCTTTTGAAAACCTTATGAAAACCCTAGATATCAAGTTTTATCCCAATCGGTAAAATGGTTACGGCTCTATTTCAAGATATAGACAGACTTATGGCATCGGGCACTTTTCAGTTTCAGGGAGATAAGAAACGTGGACATTAAACTATTGAAATCTCAAGTTAGATTTTTTATTATCACAATACTTCTTTCTCCTATGGATCGAGACGGAATGAAAATATATTTTTGACGGGCTTGTTCCTCCTCTCACCCTGAGCTGAAGGAGGAGCTTCAGGGACCCTCCTTCTCAGCAGTAAATATTTGGAACTGGGATGCCCCGTTAAGTTATTTAAAGTTGTCTTAGCTTGATATATTTTTGAAAATTAAATGACTATCTAAAAATGTCCATGCACCCTATTTATGGTAATCATCTCAAGCAGTCCCCTTCACTCTGAAAACTATAGCCCTGACCTAACTTTACCCTATCATCACCACCCTGCGAATAATACAACAACATGTATTAGGAAGGATTTATATTTAAAAAAAACAGTATAGGATATATTTTATTCCAGATAAGGTACAGTAGGGCTCTAAACTATTTCTGCTTAATTTAAATAAAACAAATAACAGGGTCTATTTAAGTTGACCTAGTTAGTCGGTTCATCAGTGTTTCCCCCTCTCACCAAAGAAATGTAATTTAATTCTATCTCCGGAATGCCTTTTGCCTTTGCGTTCCACTAGTGGTATGGTATACGTGAAACGATATGACTACCTTCTGCCTTAGCAGCTATTTAAAATGATAATGGTCTTGTTTTTTTTTAAATTTAAAAATAAGTTTCCATTATTTATATGGAGATTTTTTGAAAATAAAATACCTCTAAATGCGATCGGTTGGAATTGGTTTCAAAAATATACTATTCAAGGACATAATATTGTAGTTAAATAAATCTAGAGAGGGAAAATCCATTATTATTTTAATAAAAAACTGATTCTTTCCGGAGGGGGTTACAATGACCACCAGCCTCCAGCCCACCTCTAGTTTTGCCAACACAGAATGAACACATATCCAAGTGGCAATCATTTGACCATGCGTGACACATTTGTACCGACTGAACAGAGCAGATTGTAATGGGCACGATTATAATAGTGTTTAGCTGACAACGTTAAGATGGAGATATAGGGAACGCGAGTTTAGGGCGAGGTTTTTGCAGTTTTTGTAGCATAACATTTTTTTGGCAAACATAAACACAATATTATTCCGGTGGAAACATAATTGTGGTTTAATTTTCTACACAGGGTGATATCAACAGTTCTTGAGATTGTGTAACTAGCATTGTGGCATTAGATGAAAAGCTTGTTAACTGAAGAGAATAAGTCTTTAAATTCTAGGACATCGTTGACAGATATTAAACTACTGTTACTATCACCACGAGAAGAAAATTAAACTATACGTTTCTACTCGAGCAATATTTGATATTTGGTAAAATATCTTTTTGCTGTAAAAAGTTCAAAAACACTGACCTTTTCTCCCGTTTTTTGCACTCCCAAATCAACAAAAACCTAAACTATATTTAATTTGTCTGCTTTAACACCATCTATAAAAAAGTAGAAGCCTAATTCCATCTGGATGGGTGAATGAATACATGAGATCAGCTAGAATAATTTTTTATCTTCTAAATAAGGCTCTCACAATGTCGACCTAGCTGGGGCTATGAATATCTTAATTTAAATTTCCATCTTTGCTCTACTCTTCATCAGATTATTTTTTTACATTAGTGGCATTTATGATAAACTTTAAGATCAAAACAATTATATCCATACGTGACTTACAAACTAATTTAATCCTCGAACACCGCACAACATGCATCCTTTACATCATCTCATAATTGGGAAAGCAACAGTTCAAGCTAGTGACAAATCTTTTGACCGTGGATGAATTCGAGCTCCCGAGCTATTAGCCCAGTATGCAGACGCGTTACTGAATGAGCATTACTGGTAGCAGTGAGCTGAAAAAATTAGAGTAAACTACAAAACTGGAAAACTAAATTCCATTGTAGCAGATCGTTACCAAACCATGACATAACATGCAAAAATAAAATTCTATATCAATCAAAGACCTTTCCCGTATGGTAAATAAAAAGCACTTTTGTGAGGTCAGTTTCATATTAACCTGATGCACCTAAAACATCTAAGCGATAATACACTTAGGACACAAAACTATGAAATAGAAAGGCAAGAAATTCATATTTTCATATTGAGAAGCTGATAATTCCACTAACTCGTTGATGAGTATACACATTCACTCTACTATTTATTCCTTGACAATACTGGCTTGCATTTCCACTCTTTTTTCCCTACTCTAGATAGATATAATTGCAGAAATTTTTTACTCTACATCCTGGCAGGTAGATTCATATGGGCAATTTTTGGGAATGAACCTAATAGCCTAAGTATATATATGATTAAAAAAACCTACTTCATGATCAATAAAATAATCTAGTAACAGTGTAAGACTATTTTTTTCTAATAATTATTATTATTATTTTCAATTTTACATTTCAAAAACTTACAGCATTTTACTTGAGTATATTATATTAACATGAGAAATCCCATCTTGACTTGCCATGACATCACAGGTAAGCAACTTTATTGATAAATCAACGAAAATATGTGACTTTATAACAAAGTGATGATAAGTCCCAAAAGGAGATTCCGCTTAGATAGAAAAAAAAATCTAATAGTAAAATATTTCCTCAGTGGCAGTTTGTGGTTTGAGGAGTTGAATTGTAAAGGTTTTTGGCACCTAGAATTTTGTTGTTGTTGTTGTGTATATTATAGAGCAATTATAAATAGTAAGTGAAGGGGTGAATGGGTTGATGATGGGGGATATAGGAGTAGCGGTGGGTAGAGAAGATGGGGGAGGGGGGATTGCTGGAAAGGTGGGGGTATTGCTGGAAAGGGGAGGGGAGGAAAATGTCGTTTGTAAATACTCGGGCCAACCTTAGAAAAATTTTATTTCATATATTGATGATACAAATATTTAAGAGTGAAGATTGAACATAAAGTTTCTACAGTCTCTGGCATTCATTCTTTCTTCATTATTACTACTACAACAAATAATACTATAAATGGGAAAAAACGAAGGTAACATTTCCCGTCTCATATATCTGGCTCAATTTCTTTCCACGGTGACTGTACTCACCGACGGTAAGTTTGCTCAACAGAAGGTCGTCCTCCCGATGTTGACCAAGGTCTGCTGATGATGAATCTGTGAACAGAAGAGGTTTTATTTCCTCTCTTTTTCAGGAGTGAAGTCATCGGGCGATGATGATGCATGCGTATGTGGTAAAAAAACAAGGATGAGGTGCGGCCCGAGAAGACAACAGTGGCTTTGTACAATGACTTTTGGCACCTCTTTGGTGGTCTTGGGTGGGGAAAATGAGGAGTGATGGATGTATACTTGTGAATCTAATCTCCAAATTTTATCCGGTTCTTTGGGAGACTCATAAGTCAACTCCTACAGTCAACTTTTCTTTGACCACTTTTTATTACCTGCTCAGGTTATACTTTCTCCAATGAGGTGGGGATTAGAAAGGAATATGTTTAGAGGCAGTACACTCGCATTTACGTGGAAGGAGAGTGAGAAAACATTTAGGAAAACTTCTCTCTCATTACACCCAACCAGGTTTCAAACGCCGATCTCCCATATATCAGCAGACCCGTCTAAAACCAGAGAGACGCCACCTTATACCATTCGGTCACCGAAGCAGGTTCCGTCAACATTTCAACCATACTAAAGTTTGACTCATACGTTCAACGAAAATAGATAACATGATCTGGTTCAGTGTCACAACAACTCATACGTTGTATGTTGGCCCATGATGGATTTAAATACAATCTTTTAACAGCTTATTAACAAAATATTTTATTTTCAAGTGGATACACATATATTTTAGATCACTCTCCAGATGGATATTTTCATAATATAATGCTGTGTCATGGCACAATCCATTTCATGTTTACAATTTTTATTAGTTTTTTTTTCAAATCTCCTCACAATGGCCAATGATGCTGTATGCTTTCTTCTGGATGTATAACACATGCGTTGATTTGAGATAGTTTGTTCTGAGTTTTGATTGGTCCTCTTGTGCCGGATATCTCAGGCAAAAGACGAAGTATAGCTGAGTTTCACTTTAGCGGATCAGCTCACGCTGACGAGGTGGAAATCTTGTGATTGGCTTAGAGCTACTTAATAACTTCAAGTCCACTTCGTTGACCATATGGTCTAACGTGCAACTCTCAAAGTTGACTAGACTGACGATGACAGAGTTCGAGGTTCTAATCTCAGTTGGGTGTGCTCAGGGTGGTTTTCAAAAATAGTATTCCACTCTCCCTCCGAGCGAATTCAGGTACACTTCCTCTAAATATAACCTTCCCAATCCCTAAGACCGCTAGTGTAATTAATACATAACCCAATCGGTGCTAAAAAGAAAAGGAAATCAATCTCTCAGATGTTTCTACCCACTATGTCATACCAATCGTGTAGCTATCTGTATTTAATTACATCATTAAGGTGGGGGTTGTTTAAAGTAAAATCTAGAGAAAATTTATCTGCATTTGTTTGGAAGAAGTGGAGGAAAACATTTAGGGAAAAAAGATCCTCAATACATCCAACCGGAATTTGAGAATATTTTTTTTTGTAGTTCTTTAACAACTACGCTTTCCCTTAGTACTCTTTGTGTGACAAATTCGCTGGTCTCATCTCCCACGCAGGACAGTTGAGTCAATTCGCCCGCATCGGCGGATTCTGACACCCGCATTTGATTGCTCACGTAGGACAGTACCTGAAGTTATCACGGACTTCACAAACGATTGCCGCGATGTAAGGACATTAGCGCTTGGCGTGCCGTTTATTATAGGGAGAATCTATCTAATATCGCGTCACTATATCGTTAGGTTTCACACACACATACATGGAGGATAAGGACCGTATTCATTATCCTTATTTATTTGTGGTATAAACGTGCACTTTCTGAACCGACTGATTATATCATCACACAAAAATTTCTATGAGAGAGAGTGAAAGTGTATACTAATTTTTGTTGGGTAGAATATTTTCCTCATAACTTCCAGGGTTCCTTTACATGCCACATATGACATGGTACCGACAGCTTTACTCCTCCTCCTCCGAAGGAAGTCGTGCTACGGATATTTATCATTCAAGAAAAATCCGGTGACCCCAGCTGGGTTTGAATCCAGGAACAACGAGTTATGAGGTCAGCACTTTACCCCAAGACTACAGATGGTGACTTCATAGACTTGTTTCAGGAGTCAATCAATCTCCCGCTATACGAATAACAAGCAGTCCTTCAGTGGCCGTATGGTCTAAGGCGTCATTCTCGCAATACACTAAACTGCTGATGGCAAGGAGTTCGGGGTATTAATCCCGGTCGGGTGTACTGAGGTTTTTTCAAAAATTGTTTTACACTCTCACTCCACGCAAATACGGGTAAACTACTTTTACATTCAAGCTTTATTATTCCTGATAAATTAGTACATGTGCGTATAGACTGAACAGGTAGTAAACAACGGTGCTAAGAAAACAAAAGAAAAACAAGCAGTTCGTGTGGATGGAATGGGTTTTTTTCTAACCTTCAAATCTCGACTATACACAATAATACTATAAAGACCGTATTTATAGCTTTGTTTCTGGAGTAAACCATTCTCCCACTATACGAATGTCAGAAAGTTCTGGTAAAATGGGGCTTTGGCCTACCTTCGAGCCTCGACTATTTATACGACCTTAAATCCCAACGTAGCTATTCGGGATTTGAACAGTTGTCTATTAGATCATGGCATCAAGCGTCAGCTAGTTCAATTCTCTAACTGTTGTTGAAGTCCACAATATTTTCAAAATATATGTCAATTACTGTAACATGCGTGACTTATGAATCACTTATCTAATTTTATTTTGATTTGATTATATTCTCGTATAATCAAACCAATTACTTGAACTCTCATTTCAAGATTGGTTAAGGTTTATATCACGTGTTCTGTCTTTCGACGGGTTAGTTACCTTGTCCAAATTTAGTCATCTAACATTTCATATCAAAATATTCGATTTTTCATACCCTAACGCTTCATCTTATTTCCTTGTTTAAGTTAACTAATCTGTTCCATTCGTTGTCTTTCTGGCCCCTTTCCCCCCCTTTCACTTTGCCTTCTATGACGTCACTCAATAAAACATTTCGGTGACCTGGTGGTCTAGGGTTAAGGTGTTGGACTTCTGTTCTGAGGGTCCGGGGTTCAATCCACGGTTCCGGCACAGATTTATATGATTACCAAACCCTTCCTTCACCTCTGAAGAGACGTGTATTATTACAACTTGTGAATGTGGGGAATGCCAGGCCTCCAAAGTGGTTCGGATCCCACGTTAAACTATAGGTCCTCCATTTCATCTCACAATCACCCTACCACTACACATTAGCGTAAATGCGTACAACCCGAAAGGGTAGTAAGACGCGATGCATTAACAATAATAATAATAATAATAAGACATTTCTTTTTATAATGTGACACACCCAGTTGTCATTTCTTCGTAGAATCCCCTGCAATATGGTTCTATATTAATTAGCTCTTCAACCGGTTAGACTCCTTAAAAAACATTAAATAACTTAATTTTAATTCCACAAAGATTCGAATGAAGGTCTCCAAGACATACAATGCATTTCCCCTCTCTAACCAGCTATCAATGTCAATGGGCATAAAATAAATCTCCATTTAAAATATTAAGAGTAAACATTGTTAGGATCTTGGGGTAACAAATAGCAGCACGTTTGTTTGTCTATTTGCAATTAAATGAAGTGTTGTTATTCGTTTTAATGACCTCGTTATTTTCTCCTCGTAAATGGGGGAGATCTGGGACACAATGAATAGAAAATATGTGGTCCATCCCACTCTCTTGCGTTTAACGGCCAACATGTGGAATATTTCACATACGTTCATTTTAACCATCTCAGTATTTGAGGCTTGAAGAAATGGAATGTCAAACGACTGGGCGGCGTTTTGGTAATGAAGAGCCAATCACAGGAAGATATGCGCGCCTATATTAAGGACATTACATACCTTTGAGGTAACGAAGAGTCTAGATAAAATTTACCATGTTAATATATTCACGTTTTATTCAGTGGGTTTTAAAGTAATAACATTGAAACCAAAAACATACATGTTCTTAACACTTATATAAATTGTCACAGATTCTTTATCTTGGAGCAGTGTTTTGTTAAGAGCATTTTTTTTAATCGTCTGCAGCTATTTGGTTCATTCACGAAAATGTCCTGAGGGAATGTCTCTGCTAGGATAAATATTAAAATATTCCGTAGAAACACATGTGTATCTAGGATAGAATAAAAAGGAAATAATTGGCACGGAACTCTGAACGGACTTTCTAACTCTATTGTTTTAAAAAATGGAGATATTTACTCAAAATTCATAATATAATATACACTAGCGAACCCAGTACAAAATTGTACTATAAATACGTTAAGCATTTCTTGACTCACGGTTTTAAATTTTATAATTTTATTTTTATAATAATAATAATAATAATTATTATTATTATTTAGCACCGCGTCTTACTACCCGTTCGGGTTATACGATTTAAGTACTAATTACGCTAATGGACTAGGAATTGTGAAGGTTGAATTAGAGGAAGTGAACCCGCATTGGCGTGGAGGGAGAGTGTAAAACCCTTTAGAAAAAACCACCCCAATTCACCCGACAGTAGATTCGAACCTCGATCTCCCCGTCCTCAGCAGTCGAGCTCAACACGACTAGTGCGTTAGCCAACTACGCCACCGAGGCGGGTTTTACAGAATTAACGTCTTCATTTGTATATTTGGATCAATAAAAAAATATAGATATTGGATCCCAAAGGGTCAACACTTTGTATTAAAATTTTCAGCATTTTTTAGGAGATGCAGATCTTACGGCTACCGCATTGCTATTACACTTATCTTTTATAAATATGGACCAATAAAATAAGTAAACATTGACTATTGAGTCTAAAATGTGAGAGATAGATCATTGCTTTACCAGTTGTGGATCCAAGAGAGGGACTAGGGGTCCACACACCCCTTAAAGAAAATAAACAATTTAAATTAATGTTAAAGTCATTACTAGTTTGATTGTCACGTAATACAGAAAATAAACAAATTAAGTTAATGTTAAAGTCACTACTAGTTTGATTGTCACGTAATACAATATTACCTACTAGATTTAATTTAAAAAAATGGTTACTGGTAATATTATTAATTGATTAATAAACGGTAATTATTATAAATACTTAAGATAATCACATTAAGTATTAAAATGGTGAAAATAGGCATGAATGAACTCACCCAAATTTGGGCTCACCCGAATTGCGCCAATTCTCTTAGCTCGGACCCGAATTGCGCCAAGAGCTTAAAAGTGCCCCCCCAGACCGGACC
>CABEEJ010003078.1:78185-91539 GCA_901482245.1 Timema douglasi | reverse complement strand
ACCGCGCGAGGGAGGGGCTCGAGGAAAAAAGGGGTTAAGGGCGACGTGGTCTCGGAATGGTCACTAGAGTCGCACAACAATTATATGTCATGGGAGTTTTAGAATTTGAAAAATATATTTACTCTCATTTAAAAGGTATTTTACAAAGTCCACGATACCCATGTGACAAATATTAAAGATCTGTGGGGATAAAATTAATAAAGTCATTTAGCCACTGGTGTGGTAGTGACATATCAAAAGTTACCAGATCTAATTTCATTCACCAAACCATATTATCTGCAAAACCATATACTGAGTTGTTGTCACAATTGCCCGTCAATACTTTCACAACAAACAATTTAATTATGTTTCTATTTTAACCGTTTCCACATTATTGAAACATGAACTTATGAAAATAGTTGTTTGGATGGGTATTTTTTAAGTAACTTCTTTGGTTCACTTAATTAGGAACGAGAGATTCTTAGTTCTTAAAGACTGCGTTCTCTTCACAAATTGAGATGGTGAACCAGACTAAACAAAGGCGGTTGATGACGTCATACAGCGTTAGATTGTTTTCTTGTGCATTTGTTTACAAAATACAGTAAAAAGTTTCTTTTTGAAACATATATTTTGTATGGCTCTTCCTCTAGATTAAAAAAATTAATTATTTTTTATAGCCAGTTAAAACAAGATAAAATTTGAATATAAGACTTTTTAATTTATTATTTCATGCAATATAGGCCTATCTCTTGTTGCCGCAACAACGAAACAGAAAACGTAATATTTTTACTAATATATTTTGTTATTTAAATAAATTAAGACAAAGCCAATTATACGGTGATTTTAGAGAAATATTATTATACACGTTTATTAACACTTGATTGTTAATATTGCTATACAAAAAAAAAAGCCACTATATGTTGAAATCAGTAACTTTCAAAAAATGTTTGCAATCTTCTTCTAGCTGTCAGTTTCTACCACCACAATGGTGAATCGACTGTGAATATATGCAAAACCTACAAAGCCTACTGAGGACTTTACAATTATACTACACAATTTTGAGTTTTAATTAAAAGTAGATATCTGAGTAGTAATCTTATATTTTAAATTAAGTCTAAAACAAAATTTATTTATTTATTTCATTAATGTTACATATTTTATATGAGAAAAATAATATAATATAACTTCAAACGATATTGTTACTCATCCACTTTTTAATACTTTATTACATGTTTAAAATTAATTACATTTTATTTTCATTATTAGCCTGAGTATGCTGTTTCAGGATTGAGTCTGCTTATTTGATTGGTCTTAGTGAAACTGTATTTTGAGAATTCTACCTCAACAAGGTATGTTGTAGAAAGGATAAAAGTTTTTTTACAGCCAGCTTTGCAATTGCTGGGTATTCACTTTTATGCTTGGCCCAAAATTCAAATAATATCGACGGATTGAAAGTGTCTTTTAGATTCTTGTCAGCTACTATGTCAACAAACTGTACTTTGGATCACTCTACTACATAGTCACATCCCACGGATGCTCCAGGCTTCGAGTAGTTCGTGAAGATACGACTGAAACCTTAAAAGCAGATGGCGAGAAGCTAATTAAAAGCCCTATCTTATATTATGTGCGGTGGTGTCACTTTAGATAACTTGGCAAGATTGAGTTGGAATCTACGTAGGAGTATATTGCTAGGATAAACTCAACTTCAAGAAGTGGGGACAGCCTTTGGAAGGACTAACTCACACTTGTCGAAGACAGATGACATAATCCCAACTTATTGTGTAATAGTTCATTTGGTTTGAATAAAACAGGGTTGGATGGAAGGAACACAGGATGGTAGGTTCCATGCTATGGCGTGCAATTAAGCTTATAACATACGAAGCAAAAATATAGGACCGCCAGTAAGAAAGAGGGGGCTCACCAGCACTAGCACAGATGCTGATGACGACTGGCATTAAAAGCACCAGTAGCCAGTCGGATAACTGCATGATGGACACTAGCCAACATCCTTAGCGCCGAAGGTCTAACAGAACTTTACACAAAACTTCCGTAATCGAGTTTCGATCTTACCAAGCTCCTATAGAGGTGCATCAAGGTTTCCCTATCAGCACTCCCTTATCGACCGCTAACGACTTTAATTACATTGAGGGTTTTGACACACTTCGATTGACGATTTACATCGTAACCACGAAGCATCAGGTTGTCAGCAGAATGGAAGTGGGCCACCTGCAAACATAAAAAGGGGGGATGCAGGGAATAAATCAGTAATTTAATTTCCTCCGTATTAGCATAGAAACCCCTACAATCCCATTTCAGTAGTGACATTATTGATATAAAATGTATTAATTCAAGCAATCCATTACACCATCTTTTAAAAACATGGATTGATTAGGGAAGCTTTCTCTTCTCCAGCAGAGACAAGGGCGTTGCTCCCTTGCAGGTCTTCTGTAATTTTTTATATGAATTATATTTGGCGTTCCCTTTATGTTTTCCTTAAAGTAACAGCGAGACTCGCCTTTGTGGCCTCACCGGTTCCACCCCCATCTCATCCTTTGGAGTCCCAGAGGTGAGAGTGGAGAGTTCAACTGCCGCAGGTGGTTTAGTTCCCAAAGTGGGGGCTGGGGGTGCTCCCCTAGGTGAGCTCGGAGAAATTCACCGGGGTGGACTCGGGGTGGTTTTCCAAGGAAGAATTGAGGGGGTTCCCTGATACGTAATCAGCGGGGTTCCCCGAGGACGACACGGTGGAGGGTCCCGAGGAGGTGGTGAATAATGACTCTTGGAAAATGTTTCCTTCCCGCACAAATCTCGGCGCCACCTGAATTGTGGTATTATGACTATGAATGTATCGAGTAGACACCAAAGGCACGGGTCACATAGATGTATTTGAAAGATTAACTGCGCAATGGAAGTTCAGACGATTATTGATTTTCTTGCTATTTTGGATATTCTTTGCGTGCCTTAGCGTAAAAGATCTTCTTTTCAGATTGAATTCCCTAAACTTTTTCTCCGCCTTCCATTTTGGACAATCCCGAGACCAGGCAGAGTACGGATCCTTGCAGTTGACGCAGAGCCAGAACTTATGAGACTCACATGATATATCGTGAGCCTCCAGCCCATAATCTGCACAGGCTGGCTTACCACGGCATCGCAGCACCGAGGTGTGTAAACCTGCTCGGACCTTCTTTGGATGGGTAAGCGTCGTGAAAGTGCGAATATGCATAACAGCATTTTTCTCTTGTATGTTATTTTTGTTTATAATAAGATAAACTTCGATGACATGCTGAGGGGAAATCTTCTCACTGATTTCCTCAATGCTCACGCAGTCATGGTTCTAGCAAGTTACCAATCCCTTGCAAACATCGAGGAAGGAACTTGTGGGGTTCCATCTTCACTTTTATATGAGCCGCATCACTCAACGGTATTTCAGTAATCGCCATTGTGTCAGAAAACTTAATGTCCATCATGGTCTGAATCATGATCGTGCCCTCTTGCAGTTTTCTTATTGAGACTTCCAATTTTGCTGCTCCATCTACTACTCTTTCGGGGATAAATGGACTGATACGTTTTTGGTTTCCGGAGTCGTATACTCGAGACACTACCTAAAAGCGGGTTTGGAGCCTCACTACTTCCAAGTTGTTGTTTTTTCTCCAGAAAGAGAGTTGGACAACTTTGCCCGTTTCCGAATCTTTTCGTTATTATGGCCCTGTGAAGGGCCAAGCAGTACGTTTCCAAAAGAGTTTGGCAGAACGTTGCCAGCGGACAGTAAGTTGTCAACTTTGACAATAGAATTGGCCATTGGGGGCAATCCGCACAATACACAGATCGTAGACACAGGGTATCCAATTTTGTTCTAACATACGAGGCCCTGTTATTAAATCCTCCGACGGGGAGCCCCACATGATTCTAGGTATGACAACCTTCGCATGGGGAAGCACCAGGAGAGAGGTATTCAAAATAAGTCGGTGCAGGAGAGTACAAATTTAACGTCCGGAACCCTCAAGAACGCAACCGATCTTTTCTGAAAGTAAGTTAACTGGTTATTGTCGGATTCAGGTCCCTTCAACTAAGATATTGCAACCGGTGCACAGTTAGGGACTACTGCGGAACTAATCCAAGCCCCATCCCGTAGGGTAAAAACTCAAGTTAAGGACTTACTTTTGGTTGTTATGACATTCACTCTTGATATGAAAAGTTACGTAACATAGTTTGAGTAGAGGAGGGGTCAGGCTAAATGTCTTCTTGGTTTTAAATGGATTGGGGAGGGACAGGGTCGGGTGACTCAAAAGGTGGTAAAAAAAATCGTTACGTGGTTTGTGGGTGACACCTCACGTGATATGAACCAGGGGAGATGTTATCGATTAGTAGGTGAGTTGGGCTCTAGACATTTAAAGAGTCGGTCTAAGCGCCTAAAATGACAAAGTCATGTTTATTTGTGTTTCGAGGTAAAATGTCACTTAGGCCGCTTTGGTCCCAAAGTGGATCTAATTAGATTGTTCGCAGCCACGCCAAGCCTGTGGCTTTAAAGTGGGAGAGTCTGGTCAAGTGGAAAGTGGTAGCTTGCGTTAATATTACAATATCGCGCCCGTTCTGATGTTTTGTACGAGGAAATCGAGAGAGCGAACATGTTAATGTTAAATCTGCACTTGAGTGAAATGGTTTGCTAAACATAGGTATAATAGTTATGCGGCCTTCCGTGTCAATACTATGTATAGAGCATCCATGTTTGGAAGGATGTTGGGTGACAGCTAGCAGAAGTTTCTCCATTGCAAACATTGGTTGGTTAACATATTGAGAAATAATAATAATTATTATTATTATTATTAGCACCGCGTCTTACTACCCGTTCGGGTTATACGCACTTACGCTAATGTGTAATGGTAGGGTGATTGTGAGATGAAAAGGACCTACAGTTTAACGTGGAATCCGAACCACGGTGGAGGCCTGGCATTCCTCACATTAACAAGATGTCTTGTCAGAGGTGAAGGAAGGGTTTGGTAATCAGATAAATCTTTGCCGGGACCGATGATCGAACCCCGGCCGCCAGCATAGAAGTCTGAAATAATCATTATTTGCTTAGTAATACTATACTAGTTTTACCAAAAGGTTCTAATAATACTGCCATAAGGATTACTGTATAGTTGGCGTTTTCGTAACTTATTGAAAGAACAAACTAATATATTTTTAAACTATTATGTTTTGGGTTTTTGTTTTGACAAAAATTCAAAGGGAATGGACCTTTCATAAGACAGAATGAATAATAATAATAATACATTAAAAATTATTATATTCACACTTGTATCTTGATTGGCCACCAAAATGAATTATTTTTTATATAACTTGGAGAAAGCGTCATACAAAATATTAGTTTCCAAATGAAACGTTTTTATTTTGTAAACATTGACTGAACACAACTTGCAAGATGGTTTGTATGACGCCTTCAACTGCCCTTGTTTCAGCTGGTTCGTCATCTTGATTCATAAAGAGCACGCCGCATTATAGAAACTCTTGTTCGAAAAACATTTTTAAGTGAACCATAGATGCCGCTTCCACAAAACATATACATCCAAACGGTAATTTTCATGAGTTTGTGTTTCAATTATGTAAAAACAGTTAATACTAATTAAAACACAAAATGTTTTTTGTGAAAGTTTTGACCGCCAAAAGTAACGACAACTCAACACAACATGGTTTTGTAGATCATATGGTTTAGTGAATGGATATAATATAGTAGCTTTCCTTAGCGGTCACCTAACACCCTACCTAAGGTGTCAGACTTCTATGCTGGCGGCCGGGGTTCAATCCTCGGTCCCGGCACAGATTTATCTGATTACCAAACCCTTCCTTCACCTCTGACAAGACATCTTGTGAATGTGAGGAATGCCAGGCCTCCGCCGTGGTTCGGATTCCACGTTAAACTGTAGGTCCTTCATTTCACCTCACAATCACCCTACCATTACACATTAGCGCAAGTGCGTATAACCCAAACGGGTAGTAAGACGCGGTGATAATGATAATAATAATAATAATAATAACACCCTACCAACCAAGGATGTCCTATATTAACGTTGGATGAAAGAAAACTTGAGAATATCCACATTTTTTACAGTTTTTATAGCAAAAAACATGATTGGCCAACGTAAATCAAATATTGCTTCAGCTTTATTTGTGTGAGTAAATACGGATATTCTGGACGAGGTGAAAGAAATGGTTAGCAAAAAAGTTCACTAACGAGAATACAGTACTCAATTTCCACTACAAATAATATTCAAGGAATATATGAAATATGTGATATAAAGATTTATCAGAGTAACATACTTTGTGCGTAGTTTGGGTTTATATTGGTTTTTATTTCTATCTTCTTAGCACCACATCTTACGTGATCAGGTTATATGATTACATAATAATTACTCTAATTCTTTTTAGGGTTTAGGAAGGTTATATTTAGAGGAAGTATACCTGCATTTGCCTGAAGAGAGAGAGAGGGGGAACTATTTTGGGAAAAACCAGCCACAGTACACCTGACTGAGATTTGAACCTTGATCTCCCCGTCATCGGCTGTCTAGTCTAACGCGAGAATAGTGCCTCTGACTTTGCAGCCACTTAGGCGGATTTTATATCACTAAACTTATAGGTTAAATTATTATATTTAATTATTTTTGGAAAACTTTGTGAACTTTGTAGTAAGAAATTTGATACAATAATTTAAAGGAAACTATAGTTAAATTAATTGGTTAAGAATTTATTTTTATATATGTATACATTTATATAATTGAAATTTAATAAATATATATATTTAAAACGTTATCACATTTAAGTGTGAATTAACAAATCTTTAGAAATCCTGAAAGAATTTTAGTTTTGACATGTGGAGTAATATACAGGCTTTGACTTATAAACATATACAATTAAGAAGTCATTCAACGAGTTTAAATTGAAACATCAAAAATTATAAGTTAAATTTATTTGAATTTTATAAAAAGCTAGGTGCTATAGAAAAAAAAACTATAATATGTAATTACGTACACAGTGATATATTCTGTTAGTCAAAATGGATGATGCTGGAATTATGACTTCTTTGCGATATGGTACTATTTCAAGTATGCCATTACTATTATTATTATGTGTTTTGTCTTACGACAGTTCCATTCATTTTATTAGTGAGCTTAAACCTTCAATTCCTCCTCCTTCAGATCCCAGAATTTCTTCTTTCCTTCAAGCCATCTTTCCCTCAACCTTAACTTCTATGACGTCGGGCAGAAAACCTTTCCTATCCCGTTTGCTTTGTGCCTAAGAATAGCATCCAAAATAGTTATCTGCTCACCCACTCTTCTTTAGACTTCATTTGTCACCCTGTCTGTCCACCTGATATTCTCAAGTCTTCTCCAGCACCCCATTTCAGAGTTCTTTGAGTATTTCTTTTCCATCTTCCTAAGCGTCCAAGTTTATGTTCCATACAGCGTGATGCTCCAAATGTAGCATTTCATCTGTTTATTCCTCAGTTCAAAACTCATTTTGCTGTATAGAAAACAAAATAGAAAAAATATATTTTCAAAGTCAATAATATGTGGTTTTGTATGCAATAGTTACTGTTGATTTGTCCGTAAAAGGGAGAGAATTTGATTAAAGTTCAGTGCACACGTATTTAAATATTCCACTCGCTCTGTGCATGTTATGCGTTTCATTACCCCTTCTTTTCCCCCTCACGTGACTAAAATATTCCATCCCAATTGTTTTAGGTGTGAGAATTTAAACAGTTATGTATCTCCTAAATGAAAAATATCTATATTACAGACTACCTTCTGGTGGACAGATATTTGAAACCCATGTGCTTAAGGTGCGGCCGAAGGGAGCGCGAGTAATTTTACACTTTTTATAGCATTCGATTTTTTTGGCCAAAATAAATCAAATATTTCTGCAGTAGAAACATAGAGTTTAGTTTTCTGCACATGCTACTATCAACATATCTTGAATATCTTTCAGGGGTGTCCTGGAATTTTGTCAACACTTTTTAAATAAAGAGAAAAGATTTTTGACAAAATTCCAGGACGCCATTGACATACATTCAATATCTGTTTATATTAGCATGTGCTGAAAACTAAAATCTATGTTGCTATTGGAGAAATATTTGATTTAATTGCCCAACAAATTTCAACTCTATAAAAACTGTAAAAACACTTGCGCTCCCTTCTGCCGCAACTTAAAGCGCACACCTTCATGTTTCCTTAAATTACGCAGGGCTTTTTTTCTTGATTTTTGACTACCCCCACGAAAACTATCTTACGTACTCTTTTTACGATTTTATAAGTAATATTATTTTAATCGTTTAGTTATATTTAGACATAAGGATTGAAATAAATCAAGTGAAATGAAATTTTAAATACTTTAAATTGCAGCAAGTAAATTAAATATAATTGACATTTTATAGTAATTAAAAAATTTAATTACGATGTATTTATTTTACTACAAAAAAAATGACTCACTGTAAAAAATGATTTAAAAAAAACTTACATAAGATGGATTATGACCCCCTCCCACCTCGTAAGAAAGCGCAAGAAAATACTGAACCAACTACCACTCTGCCCCCGGCCTAAATACACCTCACTGGTGTTCAAGCAGTCTAAGGCATTAGACTTTTAATATACTATATTTAAAAGTGATAAAAATTAAGTCAAAGGTGTAAAATATAAGTTTTCCGTGAGTATTAATGCAAAGCTTTTTGGCCCAGCAGTTAATCATTTATAAAACATTCTAATAATATATGGTAAGGAAAGTATATATTAATATCTAAGGAAATGATTTCAAATAGTTACATTATAAACAGTTTTTATAAATAATCAGGTCTTATTATTATTATTATTATTATTATTATTTATTTTTACAAGCACTTCTTACTGTTCAGATTATACATATATATGATAATTACTCTAATGAGGTGGGTATGAAGAAGGAAGCATTTTCTAGGTAGTCTAACCACATTTTCGTGGAAGAAGAGCGGGGGAACCATTTAGGGGAAAACCACCGTTGGTAGACTCGGCCGGGTTTCGAACCCCGATATCTCTGTCATCAGCAGACAAGCATATCACGATAGGGATGGCTTAGATCATTCGGCCACTGAAGCGGGCATACAAGTTTTAAATTAGTGAAATATGGAAAGTTATGTTTTAAGTGTGACGCATTGATTACAAAATTATTTAGTGAAATGTTGATTTGTTACACTTAAACTGGTTTACAAATATATAAGGATTAACTTTACATTTGAATATAGTTTTTTAATAAATTGGATAAAAATATTACGACAGTAAAAAAGGTAAATTGTAAAATAAAATAAGTTAAAATTGTTACACGTTAGATAGCAAAATTATTATTATCATAGCCGCGTCTTACTACCCGTTCGGGTTATACGCACTTACGCTAATGTATAACAGTAGGGTGAGTGTGAGATGAAATGGTAGAACCTACAGTTTAACGTGGAATCCGAACCACGGTGGAGGCCTGGCATTCCACACATTCACAAGTTGTGATTAATACACGTCTTGACAGAGGTGACGTAAGGGTGCCGGGACCGAGGATTGAACCCCGAACCACCAACACAGAAGTCTGACACTTTACCCCTAGACCACCAGGTCACTTAAGTAGATTTTTTTGTTATATAAATTATTAATTTAACATATAGAAATAAAATTAGATTAAACCAATATCCTTAGTATATGTTGGTTCATTCCTCCTTAGGTACAGATTGGGTCGGAAACAATTAGACGATTAATAATCAGGAAAGTGATGGACAATATGCTGAGGTCTGCCAGACGTCCACTGGACCTTACATGAGTCACATTATCTCCAAAAAGTAAAACAAAAATGTTGTATTTAGTTTTCTTTTATTTAGCTAGAGAGTATTTACTTATCAATTAAAGCGTTAATTTTCAAGTTACTAATCGTATAATTGTCTGGCCCTACCCTGTATATGTAGAAAATTAGAATCGTCGACATGTTTCTGTGCTAACAACCACACGAAACTTTAATATTAGAGTAGTGATGTTAGTCTAATTGCGTTGAACCTTTATTTAAATTTAAATTAAAGGGTATGTCCCTGATATCACTATATTTTATAGGCACGTAGAAAACAACTGGCCCTTTTTTTACTACATTTTAGTTTTAATTAATTTATTATTTAGCACCGCGTCTTACTACCCGTTCGGGTTATACGCTTTAAGTACTAATTACTCTAATGGATTAGGACTTGGGAAGGTTGAATTAGAGGAAGTGAACCCGCATTTGCGTGGAGGGAGAGTGGAAAACCATTTAGGAAAAACCACCCCTGTTCACCCGACCGAGATTCGAACCTCGATCTCCCCGTCCTCGGCGGTCGAGCTCAACACGACTCGCGCGTTAGCCAACTACGCCACCAAGGCGGGTTTTTAATTACTAATAAACCACATTTACACTGGACCTCTGAATACATCAACTCGTTCACGTGACTCAAATGACTCTCTTAAGGATTAATAGAAATATTTCCGCACGATGGCCGTCTTTTTATCCGAGTGTCGAGCTTCACCCCAGCGCTTGACTTCTTCCAAAAACCTCCGTTGTGTGGTTTTACCGGCACATTCTTAATATTCCGCCAGCAGTAAATCATAGCCGCCTTTCTTCATCAAGACCCCTAATTTTGAAACTTGGGAAAAAAAACTCGTTAGCAAGCAAATTTGCAACTTGTTATCTCGCAAATCGCAGACTGTACCAAAACAGAGCTAATTTTGAAAGGTTTATACTGTCGTGTGAGTTGGTGTGGCGCTGTTTCGCTTGCGACAGAGTTTTCAATCTGACAACACTGTAAAACCATGACGTTCCAAAAGATTGAGGCGACGGACTGCTACAACGCACCATTGTATAAGATACGTAACTGAAAGTAAACACTGTTATTGTATTGAGTGCTTCATGTAAAATGATTTGTTTTGTTTTATTAGGAAACCATCATCTATTTGTTTCCATCTAAGTTTATCGTTTCAAAACTTTCTCAAGTTAGATAAGTATGAGTTAGGCAATTCTTATACTCTATATTCTTTAGCTCACTTGGTAGCGTACTTGTCTGAAGCTCAGCAGCTCACGAGATCGATCCCAGCTCAAATATATTATTTTAATTTTTTTATCGGAATAAAAAAATCCCTTGTTAATGGTTTGAATTCAGTGAAACAGTATTTTATTTTTGCAACTATTTTTAAAGCATAAATATGCCCTGAAAGCTTTTACTATGCGAATAATAATTAGCTTGCTTAGCCTAATTTTTGAATGTCTAAATTTTTTATGACATAATACCCATTAATTAAATTTTTAAATAATCACTTGCATATCAAATTCCAAAACTAATTTAACAAGGTAGTGAATTAAAAAAGTACGTTATTTTTAAAGAAGAATACTGTTGTAGACTGCGTAAGCTCAAATACCTTGTATACTTCTATTAATAATATTTAAAACAAATTATATGTTTATTAATACAATAATTGAAATAAACTTTTTTTTCAGTCTGATAAATTTAAAAAGAAATTGGAGCTTTCAGGATCTGAACACATGAACTATAGGTTATGAGGATATCACGTTAACAACTCAGCCAAGTTTATGGTTAAAATTACTTGAAAAAATTAAGATATATTATTATAATTTCACACAAACTAATATTTTTATTGAAGGATTGAATAAAGTGTCCAAAGAAATCATTTTTTTAATTTCTGTAAACCCATTTTGTACAATGGTAGGGTTATTTCAACAAAATTACTCTCAGAAGGTGGCAACCAAAGAAGGGGATGACGTCCATTTTGTTTTATTATGCTTTACTCGCCAGACAAGCCCTGTCTTGCACGGTGCGAGGCTGGCGAGTAGAATCCGCTCACTAGTCAATTGTGTGACGTCAGTTTTTGCAGCGCAGACGTTTATAAATTGAGGGTTTGTGAGATTGTGTGCGAGATGAGAGAAATACGTTAGCGACTCGCCACCCGCATGTTTTAAAATTAGTGGGGCAGCTATTTACTACAAATCGTCAGAGTCCAGTGTTATTGTCTTACAAACAATAAATTAGAGTTATACATATATAAACTTAAACATAACATAAAACAATAGTGATAACTTTACTTAGTCAAATATATAGGGCCTACATAGTAATAACTACCTTATTATTATTTATCACCACGTATTACTACCCATTTGGGTTATACGCATATTTAATAACTAAGTTAGTGGTTTTAGGGATAAGAAAGGTTATATTTAAAGGAAGTATACACGCATTTGCGTGGAGGAATAGTAAAATACCATTTTGGACAAAAAAAACTCCGCCACCCGACCGAGATTTGAACCTCGATCATCTCATCAATGGCAGTATAATCTACTGCGAGAGTAGCGCGTTAGACCATGCAGCCACCGAAATGGGTATCATCTTATTAAATTATACAAATTCACCCTAGGTAAGAGCCCACTAGCCCGCATCGAAAGAACCGCATGCATCGTATTTATTTAGTGTACTGCATCCACTGCATTCAGAGCTGTTAGGCTAGCGAACTAGAGATGAGAAAGATTACATCTGGAGGAAGTGTACCTGCGTTTTCGTGAAGGGAGAGTGGAAAACGGGATTGTACCCTGACCTCTCTGTCATCGGCGGGCCAGTTTAACACAAAAGTGACGCCTATGGTCTTATACCATGTGGTCACGGAAAAGGATAATCCAATATCAATCCATGGACCAACGATGGCGCAGAAAGTTTTCAAATGCATTTGATGGACCCCTTTTACACAGCTTATCCATCGGCGTACGCTGTCATAGAACAGTTGACTCTAATACGAGTGGAGACATACTTAATATCAAAAGGCAACTATTGTACAACTGTCAGCGGCACGCCTAGTATCTGAAAAATATAAACTTACTAAACAGCTGTGGTTAGATTACTAAGGGGGGTAGGGGAGGGAATACGTATTGATTAAGACAATCAGTTAGCAACAAATTATGATCCTGTAATTCCCTGTAGTTTTATTATTTTATTTACTATTCTATTACTATTGTAATTATTGTAAAGAGTTAGGGATTTGCTTACAATATAGCTTTGCTAGGATAACACGATATGCATTCCCCACCCCCACCCCGTGCACTTTTGTTCCATATCTTCATGAGCTTTTGATATGAAGTTTCTCCCTCCAGTGCGTTTTCGCGTTCTCCAGGGTGATAACATATTACAGGTAAAGCTATAAAAAAAAACTCCGATTATTCTGTCGAAACTCCACTCCACAACACTTAATTTTATTGGCAGAGTTTAAGGGGGAGAGAGTGGGGAAGAGGGTGGGGGAGAAAGGGAATGCCGGAAAAGCCAAGTGTGTTTGCAGTTTTCATGGCAAACAAT
>CABEEJ010003078.1:54060-67371 GCA_901482245.1 Timema douglasi | reverse complement strand
AAAAAAAAAAAAAACAGATTGTGGGATTTATTGAGTTAGATACATGTTGTATTTGTAATAAAGTGTCTGAGAGGATAAAATAAAACAATACGATACAGTTTATGTATCACAAAAAAACAAAAACTGTATTTCTACAACAAATTCGTATGTGAAGCCAACAATAAAAATATGTGTGTTTGTATTTAAATATACATATTTAACTTCCCTTTACCATTATATATATATATATATATATATATATATATACACACACGATAAAAAAAAAATGCGACATTTCATTTCCTATCCAGTATTTATTTTCAAAGAGACATACACCAATGACTTTGTTAGTCACCGGTAGAAAAAAATTCAACAAATAAAAATGTTTTCATTAAGGAAAAATATATTTTGTCTTTGTATATATATATATATATATATATGTGTGTGTGTGTGTGTGTGTGTGTGTGTGTGTGTGTGTGTAAGCTTTAGCAACTCAAACTATCTAACGTTAATACCTAAAACGAACGATGAGAGATAGATAGTTTGAAAGAACATTCGTATTTATAGAAGATGGGAAGTCACACTGGGGAAAAGTCATCCAACATAAGGTAATGTAGGCGACGCGAGGAAAGGTTGTTGTTTTTGCAGTTTTTATAGCAACACTTTTTTTTTTGACCAAAATAAATAAAATAGCAACGTTTAGTTTAATTTTCTTCTCACGATGATATCAATAGTTGTTGAATATCTGTTATGAGGATAGAGGAATTAGATGATAAACTTTTTAAATGAAGATAAAAAGTTGACATTTCATTCCAGAACACCCTTGACAGATATTAAAGGAATGTTGATACCATATGAAGAAAATTAAAGTGTGTTTGTACTGGATCAATATCTTATTTATTTCTCTGATTATTTTTTTTTCGCCATTAAAATTGCAGAAAATACTCCATTCCTCTATATTCCATGTCACCATTATTTTCATTTTCATTTATTTGAGGTATTTATCCTGCACTTTATGAACTGACTCTATCAGCACATGACTTATAAACTAACTTAAATCTAGAACAGACACAACATTCAACCCCCCGGCCGTTAATTCATCACTGTGCAAGGGGAAACCCATATTTCACCAATGATAAATATATTGGCTATGCCAAGAATCGAAGCTGGGGCCTTTTTCTCAGTGGACAGACAACAGTTGAGCTAAGGTGTCGGGCAACATAACATTTTATTTTATTCACATGCTGACCACAACAGTTCCTACATATATGTGTTTCTGCTCTAATGCCACTATGCTCATGACCATTCAACAACTGTTGATAACACCATGTGTAAAAAATTAAATTATTTCTCTACTGGACCAGTATTTTATTTATTTTGGTCAAAAAAAAGTTTGGCTGTACAAATTTAAAAAACATGGACCTTTGAGATCGATTCCAATTTCCATTCATGTTTGAAAATTAATATATATATATTAATTTTAACCACAGCTAAATACACGGTTGAGCTATCCTAATATTTACATTAATGGATTTGGGCTTAGACAGGATTCGAAAACCAACCTTCCCGTTAAAGGTAAACCAGTTTAGACGAGATTGAACCCTTGTTTCACAGATGTAGGTGAAAATTGAATTTAGGAAGAGATAGCGGCATTAAGTGAGTGCCGAATATTTCGTTACTCACTCGCTTTCAAGACGCATGATGGCGGGATTTCTAACCAATCGCGAATCGAATAAATGTTTAATACATAAGGGAGTTGCCTAATATAGCTCTGAGACGCTCGCATACGTTCATAAATTTCACATTAATTACATTATTAATAAGGTGTTATATATATATATAAAAGCTGGTATAGTGGTCAGATGCTCTGGCTGCCGACCTATATGTTCCAGGTTCGATTCTCAGCTGGTATTGGGGATTTTTTTTTGCGAGAGGAATAATTCCATGCTTTGGTTGAACTAGACTTAAGTTAGGTAAAGATTTTTATTGGCTCCAACCCTTCACATTCTCTCATAACCTCATCTCATAGTGACATGGAAAGAACCTCCACGGAAAGGAAGTACGATTAGTACATTCGGGCATCCCTTGGGCAACGGTACATTAGTACCGGATAATATTTACGTAAATTGACCTTCAGATTGATGTAACTCAAATTATTAGTATTACAAACAACGCATCATGCCAAAATGGAGGGGAAAGATCTCTATTGGATTAAAACCTTACATTTTAATCTTTATTGTATTTAAAAAATATACTTAAAAGTAGTATTAGTGAATTTCAATGACGTTTCACATGAAATATCGCAGCTCTAAGATCAAAGTAAGACGTCAAAAACAAAGATACCCCCTTCGGTGGCCGCGTGGTTTAGCGCTACGCTCGTGTAAGCGCCTAATGTGTCGGCGTTTGGCGCTTTTAGCGCAACTGGATGCGTTAACAACGCTGGTGAAGCTATAGAGAGAGCTGTTTCACGGCAGCTGCGACGAAACACTTCACTCGCATTGTGTTTGTTTGTTTGTTTGTTCAGTGACAGTCAGTATTTTTATTCATAGCCGTATCTTGTATTTTCTGTTCACAAACAAAATTCAAAAGCCCATCAAATGGCGTTACTAATATTATATAATATTGAAAAAGGTATCTGCATACATTCTATGATTTTCAAACATTACAAGAAAGTGTCCTGTTGAAAGACGACAAGCTATTACTAGATGAGTTCCTCAACGTCTTTCTTCTCTTTCAGAATGTTCATGATACCCTTCCAAAAGATGAATCACTCCAATATATCTTATCTGGACGGTGTCCATTTTCTGAGGAACACACCATTGAACGCAGTAATTCTGTCCTAAAAACGCTTTGCATATTTCTGTATAGCGCTTTCATCGCGTTTTCACGGCTTCAAAAGCGCAGCGCTTTTAACGTCTAGTGTAGAGTGCGACTCTTTCAGCGTCCGTATGGAGTGGGCCTTAAGACTAGACTGCCGAGGATGGAGAGATTGAGGTTCGATCCCGGTCGGGTGCACTACTCTCCTTCCACGCGAATGCGGGTGCACTTCCGATCAATTAAATCTTCATAATTCCTAAGCCGTTAGTGTAATTTAATACATAGGTGTAAAACCTAAACGGGTAGTAAGACGCTGTGCTAAGAAAAACTAGCTTTCATCAAATAAATACATTACGCTTTAAAGTAGGGGGTGACCTGGCGGTCTAGGGGTAAGCTGTCAGACTTCTGTGCTGGCGGCCGGGGTTCAATCCTCGGTCCCGGCACATATTTATCTGATTACCAAACCCCTCCTTCACCTCTGACAAGACATCTTGTGAATGTGGGGAATGCCAGGTCCTCCACAGTGGTTCGGATTTCACGTTAAACTGTAGGTCCTTCATTTCATCTCACAATCACCCTACCATTACACATTAGCTTAAGTGCGTATAAACCGAATGGGTAGTAAGACGCGGTGCTAATAATAATAATAATAATAATTTAAATTGGGTCACATCAAAAAATCTAAAATAATTGAGGATTATATTAATTGTATTTAAGCTTCAGAACCTCGATTCCCATCAGAAATACCATACCAATTCAAGTAGTCGGTGCCCTTAAAGAGTATTTACAGTACTACAAATTAATTAAGGAAACTTATTAGGTGAATGACATCGGCGTTTTCCTTTTGGTTATGTCTTATTATTCAGATACCCAAGCCCGTGATTAAATCCCGTGACTGGCTACACAGAGATGATTTTCTAAAGCTATCGATTTAGTTTCAGGTCCAATTTAATTAAACTCCACTACGCCAGTATGTTCCTCACCCTCAGCCCTTAGTTTAAAAGCTCCATACGCCCTACACAAATTACGCGAGTTGATTAAAAATGTTGTTTTTATTGATTTGCTTTAGGTAAACCGTTGTAAAGGGATTCCTTAGGGATTGGGGTCGAAGTATAAACGTCTTGAGTGCGCACAGCTTTAACAAAGTGTAACCCGCACCTTTGGGCATGCAGATAAAGGCGTCAGTCTCGTTTGTTATGGTTGCCCTGTGCCGTTGAGGTCAAGACTTCAATGTCCTTGATCGGTTAAGAACCGAGCTACAAACGGGGTTATCTCAAGTCGGATGTAATAATAATATTTAGCACCACGTCTTACTACCCGTTCGGGTTATACGCTTTAAGTACTAATTACTCTAATGGATTAGGAATTGGGGAGGTTGAATTAGAGGAAGTGAACCCGCATTTGCGTGGAGGGAGAGGGGGAAACCATTTAGGAAAACCCACCCCAGTTCACCCGACCGAGATTCGAACCTCGATCTCCCCGTCCTCAGCGGTCGAGCTCAACACGACAAGCGCATTAGCCAACTACGCCACCGAGGCGGGTAAAAAGTCGGATGTATATCCCACCACGTGGGTTACGGGCATGCTGGGAGTTTGTCTTTTTCGACACCACTTTTTAAGATCTATACGTATTACGTATACGCTTATGTGCTCGTTATGCTAATGTGATAGTGATTAGGAAGGTTTAATATGAATTTGCTCGAAGGAAGGGTGGAAAATCATCTAGGGAAACTCACACGACTGGGATTCCTGCCCCGATATCCCTGTCATTAGCAGGTATAGTCTATTGTGAGAGTGACGCCGTAGAGTAGACCATTTGGTCATTAAAGCGGGTTGCGGATGTGTTTTCTGTAGTGGATTCCTGAGTACTACCCACTCATTAAGATGTGTAACCGTAGCCTAGGATATTAACATCTCGAGTATCAGTGGCGGCTCGTGTATAAGCACTGTGGAACTGCAGCACCTCCTATTTTCACTTGATATTATCGATAACATTTAATATGATGAGTCATTTTTTCTTTAATACTTTCTTTATTTTTGTAGTACAATATATATTCCTTAAGCTTAATGTCGGTACTTCAGTAGCCATCCCCCAGTTTATGGAAAACTAACAAAAATCTTTGTAGGGAACTGTGCGCTTCACAGTGCCAGTGAGTGGTGTTTGACTGTTGTGCGCATGCGCACATAGGAGGGAGGTGTGGAGGAAGACGGGACTGCCAGGCAGGTAGAGCACTGTTGCTCTCACAGTGCCGGCTCTGGCGTGATGGCGGGAGAAAGTTTTTTTTTTTTACTCAGCGTGTGTTGTGCTTAAAGATCGTGTACCATATTCTTGAAAGTGATAAAGTGTAGAAGAGTGTATAATTAGATTATTATTCTGCTTCCAGCTATTCTATTTAATTCATTTTTTTTCGATTCTTTTATTTAACATAAAGACTAAATGCGCTTGCAGTACTTTTAATGGAGACAAATTTCCTCAATTGTCATCCAGAGATCAAGGAGGAAATTATTGAACTTTTTGCGCAAATTAAAACAAGAAGAATGGATTTCATTTTTAAATGAATAGATCAAGCTTAAATTGTAACAATTTAAGTTAAAGTAAGTGAATAATGTGTTTTTTTTTGTTAAAATTTTATCAATTTTCTGAATAAACTTTCTTTTTATACAGGTTTTTTTCCTTTTACACTATTTTAAAACATAGGCTAAAAAATTTCTGGAGCAGCACCCCCACTAATTTTAGCTACGAGCCGCCACTGTTGAGTATAGTCCCATTTTAAAATGAGTAGTCCTATCTGACAGCTAGAAAAGTTAATAGATTTATTTTCATTTAACCATTTCGGTGACCGTATTGCTTAAGGAGTCACTCACAATAGACTGAACTTCCGATGACAGTGAGATCGGGGTTCAAATCCAGGTAGGGTGTACCAAAGAGTTTTTTCCTAAATGGTTTACCACTCTCCTTCCACTCAAAAGTGGGTAGATTAGGCCTACTTCTAAAATGATTCATTCCTCATCCCTACCCCATTAGAATATCATGCGTATAACCTGTACAGGTATT
Source organism: Timema douglasi (assembly GCA_901482245.1). NCBI lineage: Eukaryota > Metazoa > Arthropoda > Insecta > Phasmatodea > Timematidae > Timema > Timema douglasi. The sequence goes on along the minus strand of CABEEJ010003078.1, from coordinate 61,521 downwards.
AAGACACGGTGATGAAAAAACGATATAGTAAGCGTGGGTGACCTTAGATCAGTGGTATCATCTCAGACTACTGACACAATGGTCGCGGGTTCATGACTCAAATATTAATTATTTGTCAAATTGGGGCTTCTCTTTTGCACTTATGTGTTGATGGCTTGAAGGAAAGAATGCTATGTTTATTCTAGGATTAAGCTGACTTGTAAGTCATCTGCTGATAAAATAAGTTGGTTCATAACTATATGCCGCTCACATCGGTGGCTGCACGGTCTAGGGTGCTAATATCGCAGTATACTAGACTACCGATGGCGAAGAGATCAAGGTTCGAAACTTGGTTGGGTGTACTAAGGGTAATTTTCCAAAATGAGTTTTCACTCTCCCTGCACGCAAATGTGGATACACTTCCTCTAAATATAATCTCACTAATCCTTAAAATATAGGCAACACACTATATAGACAAATAAAGGCCCGATAGTGGATCCATTTTTAAGTATATTATATTCACTTCCAAATTTAACAAGATAGTTTTCAACAATTTGTTTGATTATCTAGAAGAACCTCAATTATTTTGCTAATTTTTTTAAAAAAAGACACGAGACTCCATTGTTCTCACGGAATACTTGTTTTTTCTATTACGTCCATGGGATTTAGTTTGGTTTTTTTTTATTGTTTGCTCCCTCCAGTGTATCTTGGGGCCATATATTTCCGTCACTAGACCGGTTGTCGCCGGAGAAATTATCGGCCCCATTTGGCCAATTTGCGCCTTGGCAGCGCTGGTAAAGTGTGATCACGTCAATGGAAAAGAAAGTCAGCCCATGTCATGGATGAATGAGTTCACGGAGATAACAATACAACACCACTTGATTGTAATAGAGGATGCGCTAGCTATCACGTACTGAGGGAGCCAACATATCGTGGATATGACTTCTTCTGATATGGTCTTTTATTTAATACGTCGTAAATTATTCATTTATACTTAAACTGAATTGTGTTCTTGAATAATTTACTTATATTCGAGAGATAGGTTCATTTAAATATTTATTTTTGTAACCCCCAGCATTACTAATACCTTCATAAATTAATTTTAAAAAAAAGCTTCTTTGTTTTTTTACAAAAATAACCATATAATTATTTCCTTCTTTCATTTGTAATTCAGAGTGCTAGTTTGAATATAACTATCTTCTTATTTTCCTACATATGATTCCGCTGGTACGGGGGTGTACGGACTTGCACTATTTGTTTTGGTGGACCTGTTTTACAGCCGAATGCCCTTCCTGACGGTAACCCCAACACGTGCCAAAGGAAACAAAAATTAATTATATGAGCAAGTGTGAAAGAGCATGCTGATTTTGCCAGATAGGTGCTTTCACATCCCACCCAAGGACTTTTACATAACACATATGGTATGGGAATGCCTGACTTTACTTTCACTCACCCGCCTCGGTGGCGTAGTTGGTCTAACGCGCTTGTCGTGTTGAGCTCGACTGCTGAGGACGGGGAGATCGAGGTTCTAATCTCAGTCGGGTGAACTGGGGGTGGTTTTCCCTAAATGGTTTTCCACTCTCTCTCCACGCAAATGCGGGTTCACTTCCTCTAATTCATACTTCCCAATTCCTAATCCATTGGAGTAATTAATACTTAAAGCGTATAACCCGAACGGGTAGTAAGACGCGGTGCTAAATATATTACTTTCACTCAGAAGGAAGTTGTGCTACGTATTTTTGTTGGTTGTAAGTGTTGATGGACTCAACCTGGCTAAAGGAGCTCGGTGAATCTCCCTTAAGACTGAGTGTTTGGTGTTTCCTTGTCTGTGGCCTCGGTTGGGTTTGAACCGACGAACAACGTGTCCTGAGGTGAGCACTTTACTCCAAGATTACCGAGGTCACCCTAGGTTGAATCTAACGGCATGTTTTTAATTTGATTAATATTAGTATTTTTAAAAAACTACGTGCTTTCAGTTTTATAGTTTATAGTTTTCAACTGAGTATAATACAATAAATGCACATGTGATTTTAATTATATTTTATCACCTCTGACAAGACATCTTGTGAATGTGGGGAATGCCAGGCCTCCACCGTGGTTCGGATTCCACGTTAAACTGTAGGTCCTTTTCACAATCACCCTACCATTACACATTAGCGTAAGTGCGTATAACCCGAACGGGTAGTAAGACGCGGTGTTAATAATAATAATTATATTTTATAACAAAATCTATAATGTTGGACTGATTGCCAAACCCTTCCTTCACCTCTGAAAAGACGTGTATTAATTACAACTTGTGAATGTGTGGAATGCCAGGCCTCCACCGTGGTTCGGATCCAACGTTAAGCTGTAGGTCCTCCATTTCATCTCACAATCAACCTACCATAACATATTAGCGTAAGTGCGTATAAACCGAACGGGTAGTAAGACGCAGTGCTAATTATAATAATAATAATAATTATTATTATTATTATGAATTGTTGGAATATCCATGAATTTTTCTGTTACATTTGTATACACTGGCCTTGCAAAATATAAATACATACCAGCTTTATAGAATTTCTTGAAAAATTAATTTGAACCATACAAATCATCTTGTAAAACTGAAAAGTACTACAAAATATATAAATACAACTTTATTTGTATGAAATATAGTTAGAAAAAATGTATAACATTTCATTACTTTGTTCTTTGTAAAATATTTTAATTAGTGAATTACTTTGCCATTTCTCCATGAAAAGTATAATATGGCTATCCTCTTGTTTTACTCAAATGCCCTAATTTCATATTTTAGCCCATGGCTGGCGACGTAGAGTTGAAGCGCAGCCAATGAAATATACGAAATAAATCACCTTGGGGAAAAAAAATTGTTGTTGTGAAAACTAATATTGGTGTTATGAGATTTATTTTTGCGATAATCGCATGGAATTGAAGTGTATGATTTATGGATGTATATGTAGTAGAAAAGATTCCAAGTAAAAAATATATTCTCAAGGCATTCTATATTTTTAGTTGAGATTAGATATTAAATTTATAATGTGTTCACGTAATGTAATTCTAAAGGAAGATTTTTTTAATGTTATAATAGTTCTATAAAACTTAATAACAATACAATTCTTATTAGTTCATTAAAATAGGAGATTATCAAACTACAGCATATATAGATAGATCTATTAATTAACTTGTAATTTATCATAAACATCCACTTAGGATTTAAATAAATAAAAGAAACTTCGATAAATAATGGTTTTATAAAAATGCAATCAATAAAAACGACATATGTGGAATGCCAGGCCTCCACCGTGGTTCGGATTCTACGTTAAACTGTAGGTCCTCCATTTCATCTCACAATCACCCTACCATTCATTACACATTAGCGTAAGTGCGTATAACCCGAACGGTTAGTAAGACGCGGTGCTAATAATAATAATAATAAGAACGATAACCTGATTCGGTGTCCACATGGTCTAAGTCGTTACTCTTGCAATATGCTAGACTGCTGATGACGAAAAGATCATGGTTCAATCCCGGTTGGGTATACTGAGGATGTTTTATTGAATGGTTTCCCAATCTTTTTTTCCACGCAAGTGCGAGTACACTTACTCTAAATTCAACCTTCCTCATCCCTAACCCATTAGTGTAATTAGTATATAAGCGTATAACTCGAATGGATAGTAGAACGTGGTGCTAAAATAATGATAAAATACCTTAATCCTTTTTCTTCTCATTTATTCAAGGTATTTAACGTGTACTTTCTGAAGCGACTCATTATACCAGCACATGATACTTTAATTCTAACCATCTCTAGGGAGATGGATTAATTATCCTAATGGACTTTAATAAGCACATGATCAATATACTCCATTATTAGCAGACTGCGCACCCAATATGTACCTAAAAAGACCAACATACACTGCAACACGCTGTATTCTAAGGACAACACCGCCATTTTCCGCATCCGGTGTAGTGGGCTTGTAGCGGAAGGGTTGGAGGGGGGGGGGCACTCATCCGCACTTTAGTAGTAACACGTCCACCCACACACAAGTGCAGCGCTTCAATGACGTCACAGTCCCATATTGGTTACGTCCAACGTAGCGGCAGTGGCCTAAGCATGTGCGATCTAGGAAAATAAGACTAGTACGGCCAGACAGACGGACGGTAAATATCGCGGGAAGTGAGCGACAAGTGACGCTGAAATAAAGCACCCAGGGGGATTTACGGGCTAAACAAGGCAGTAAACGGTGCTTGGCAGAGCGTCTTCAAGGACATGTTCAGTTAAAAACTGCTACATGTGGCGATACATGTAGTGGAATGATATCCGTACTGGTACTTTCCTATGTTTTCATAGGTATCTACCTATGTGTACGGACAGACGTAGTGACATTTCACACCTGATAAACCTACATTTCACGCTCACATCTGTACATGTGCTGCTATTATTGTAGCTTGCGTTAGATGTCCTTCCACCTCAAGCGACATTTACTATTCGTCTGTCCGTAGCCTAAAGGCCAATCTTATACTCAGATTGAGCACGCCTCAATTGCGGCGCTATACTAAAGTTAACGACGACGGATACCTAGAGAATAACAAAAGGAACGGGCTAGTTTCATGTGTGAAACTGACTTATTCCCTTCTAGTTTTGGTAGGTGTCGTCTTGTATTTAGTATAGCACCGCAATTGGGGCGTACTCAACTTGGCTATAAAACTGGCTGTTAGTATTTTTGTAAGCAGTGGCGCAACTAAGTAGGAATAGGAAGGGTGGGACAGTGATGGGACCAATATTTCCCCCAACCCCTTTCCCATCCACTTAATTCCCAGAACCGACTGGGCTTAAAAATCAAGACTTAAGGCCAGTTTTATAGTCAAATTTAGTACGCCTCAAGTGCGGCGCTACTCTAAGTACTTGACGACACCTACCTAAACCAGAATGGAATGGGCCGTTCTCGCATAGGAAACTGGCCCATTCCATTCTGGTTTAGGTAGGTGTCGTCATGTACTTAGTGTAGCGCCGCACTTGAGGCGTACTAAATTTGACTATGAAACTGGCCCTTATGCTAAATTGTTTAGCAAAATGTCTTACTATCTGTTCTTATTGCACACTTATGTACTAATTACACTTAAGGTTTTAAGGATGAAGATTGAGAAAGGATATATATTGATAAAAAATGTACTCGCATTTGCGTGAAAGGAGAGTGTAAAAAAGTTTTGGAAAAAACTCGGTACATCCGATTGAGAATCTCGGTCCGAGAGTCGAGCCTTGATTCCTCTATCATCGATAGTATAGTCTACTGCGAGTGTGCGCCTCAGACCATGCGACCACTGAAGGGAATGAAAAATATATTGATCCATCTTGTACACAAAAACCTACACTGAACTCTATAGAGTGATGTCGGAAGAATGCTTTGGATGCAATATCTGGGGAAATGTTACACCTTCCCCTTTCTTAGTCGTTAAAAGAATATAATTTGCGGCTAGCACGTATAGCAGAGAGACTCGCGACAAACATATTATGAATGTAAGGAAAAAATAACATTTTTCTTAGTCACACTGAACCCTAATTTATATTTTAATTTTTTAATTTATTTAGCACCGCGTCTTACTACCCGTTCGGGTTATACGCTTAAGTAATAATTACACTAATGGATTAGGAATTGGGAAGGTTGAATTTAGAGGAAGTGAACTAGCATTTGCGTGGAGGTATAGTGGAAAAAACATTTAGGAAAAACTACCCCTAGTTCACCCGACCGAGATTTGAACCTCGATCTCCCCGTCCTCAGTGGTCTAATTCAACACGAAACTAGCACGTTAGCTAACTACGCACCAAGGCAGGTCCTAATTAATATTTAGGTGACCTGGTGGTCTAGGGGTAAGGTGTCAGATTTCTATGCTGGCGGTCGGGGTTCAATCCTCGGTCCCGGCAAAGATTTATCTGATTACCAAACCCTTCCTTCACCTCTGACAAGATGTGTATTAATCACATCTTGTGAATGTGAGGAATGCCAGGCCTCCACCGTGGTTCGGATTCCACGTTAAACTGTAGGTCCTTCATGTCATCTCACAATCACCCTACCATTGCACATTAGCGTAAGTGCGTACAACCCGAACGGGTAGTAAGACACGGTACTAATAATAATAATAATAATAATTAATATTTTTCAACTCTAAATAGCTTCTATAAATGTCCCATTTACCTCCTTTGGCATGTAGGGCTTCATCCCTCAGACCGGCTTGTTTTAAAATGTATAATTTCCAACTGCCCCCTTCTACAAAAAACAAAGACCCACAACATTTGAAAAAATTATAATTATATTAAAGTTGACACTTGAGAGTTTGATTCTAGCTGTGCCACTGAATGTATGTTCATCAGACTGTACAGTCCAACTTCCATCAAACATATTATTTGCGACCAACATTGATTACATGTTACTGTACTATCAGTGATATTTTAAAGGTATTGATTTGTTTTCCAACAAAAGGGACAGCTGAAGAGAACATACATATTCATACACACTGACTTTAGTTGGGATGGGTATCTGAAAGGCCTATTTTCCACCAGGATTCATACCATATAGTATTTTGGTCGAAAAAAAGGCCTTTCAAATGACCACTATTTATAAAAATTAGTGCATATGTTATACCCCATTCGTGAACTTTCCCATTTCATGAATCGGACAAATTTCTGCTCATTCCGTAAAATGGCCTCTACTCCTAACCATTTCACGAATTGGATTTTTTTTTCCATTTCATGAAATGTACAGCTCTAATCGTTGCCCAATCTATGAATTGGACGAGCCTTTTCCCAGTCTGTGAAATGGATAAGCTAAAAACAGGTTTGGTCTTTGAGTTAATTTAACTTTTAATGGTTTTAGAATAGAAGATTAGGTTAAGTTAGGTTGGGTTAGCATAATAGAATATCTTATAACGAATTTCATCTACGCTTGTAGCAGATAAGTTACAGTTAATGAAATGGGCAAGACTCAATGCAATTTTGTCCCATTTTGTGAAATGGTTAATATAAGAGGATAGTTCATGAAAATGGACAGAAATTTGTCAGATTCGTGAAACGGCTAGTTTCACTATTGGGATATAATATTTCACGTCTGACCTACTTCATTTATAGCCCATCAGTGGAAATATTAGCCATAGCTAATGTACCGTTGCCCAGGGAATGCCCTAACGCACTAATTGTACATTCTTTCCGTGGATGTTCTTTCCATGTCCCGATGAGATGAAAGGATGGTGACAGTGAGTATGAGGGTGTGGAACTAGTGGAAACACCTACAACCTTGAGTTGGGAGGATGGTGATAGTGAGTATGAGGGTGTGGAACTAGTGGAAACACAACCTTGAGATGGGAGGATGGTGATAGTGAGTATGACGGTGTGGAACTAGTGGAAACACAACCTTGAGATGGGAGGATGGTGATAGTGAGTATGACGGTGTGGAACTAGTGGAAACACTTACAACCTTGAGATGGGAGGAT
>CABEEJ010003078.1:0-51690 GCA_901482245.1 Timema douglasi | reverse complement strand
GTCCCGGCACAGATTTATCTGATTACCAAACCCTTCCTTCACCTCTGACAAGACATCTTGTGAATGTGGGGAATGCCAGGCCTCCACCGTGGTTCGGATTCCACGTTAAACTGTAGGTCCTTCATTTCATCTTACAATCACCCTACCATTACACATTAGCGTAAGTGCGTACAACCCGAACGGGTAGTAAGACGCGGTGCTAATAATAATAATAATAATAATAATAATAATAATACTTGTGCCCTACAATCTTTAGAAACCTTTATCATCCCATGGATCACACCTCGCTTAGGTATGTAAGAGAGATTGAACCAAGTGTCACATCGTGGTATTTTCATTTTTTTTTTAAAAAAAGGATCTAGATCAGTGAATCCGTTTCACCATATTTTAAAATATACCAACAAAATTTAAAAACAAGTTTAAATAAAAAATAATAATTAAATTGATTCCAATTTCGCTGTTGTCAAATGAAGAATGTAGAAACCCACACTTAGATAAGTTTTCTGGTTCTAGCGTAATCTTGTAGTATCTAATTTCACGGTTGATTGGCCGTGAGATGGATTCTTACCCAATATTACCTCGCCTAAATGCAGGTACACAGTGGTGTAGAGCCAAGGAAAAATTTACCTGGTGGCGGCCATACCCACAGTTTAAAGCAACTCTACATCCAAACATTTTGAATATAAAGTTGTGTTGGGATTTTAACGTTTGACATTTAGGATATTTTTTAAAGATTTTATAGATACAGAGACACCAGATATAATAAATAGGTAATGGTACTGTAACTCGCTTTATTAATTTTACTAAAACACTTAAGGCAATACCCAAATTAATTTATAAAGTAATCAGGAAATTTTCATCATTTACATGACGCAATTTTATGTCCACAGTGAAAAGGACATTTTGTCAGTAATGTTTAAATAATTAGGAACTGACAATTAATTTTGTTTCCTTTTTCTGTGGATAGTCAACAAGACGACGAAACAGAGTCTCCAGCCTAACCGACAGGAGGAAGAAATTCAAACAAGGTAGAGAAAGGGAGGGATGTAATGACGTGGTCCAGCCGAGGTATCAAGTAGTGTGGCGCCGGGTAAAAAAAAGTCCTCTTGTTGAAAATATTACCGGGTGAAAAATGTAGACGATCGTGTTGCAATAATCGTGGGAGGACTTTGTTTACTATGTAATAACAATAATCTTTTGAAAATATAATAGTCAAGTTTATATTTAAATTATAATGTAGTTAATCAGGTGTAATTTGATAAGCATATCATTCTTAGTTTATTAATCAGCGGTGCATGGTATTATTTACAATGTATTAAATATCAATGGATCCATAATGCAATAAAAGTTTAATCTTATAATATTTACACGATGCAATCACTATTTTAACGGCAGGATATAAGATATAGAAAATGATCGTAACAACAGCTGACCGATGATGCAGCAACCAGGTCAACGTATGTATGGTAGTAGAGCCCATTACCTCAAAAGTGGTCAATTATTTTGATAAATATCAATGATACCTACATCAGTAGATGCATGGTTTGAGACGTCACTCCCATGTTAGACTTGCATGCTAATGACAGGGGGATCAGGGTTTGAATACTGGTCGGGTGTACCAAGAGTGGGTTTTACAAAATGGTTTTCCACTCTCCCTCCACGCAAATGTGTGTACACTACCTCTAAATTCAACATCCCTCATTCCTAACTCATTAGTGTAATTAGTACATATTAGTATAGCTTGATAAGATAATATATATATATATATATATTAGTATTGAACATGGTTTATAAGCAGCGTAATTGAGTATTTATTTAGTTAATTACCTTAGATTAGCGTATAACCCGGAAGGGTAGTAAGACGTGATGCTAAATAAAAATATAAAAATACATTAAATTATGTCCACATACAGCAGAACTACAAGTCATTTATTTTAAGCAGTCGGCAAAGGTTGTTTAAAGATTTATTGTCATATATGACTTCATTATCACTCGGCTACAAGTGTGAGGTCACTATTACAAAATCTTTCGAATATTTTGAAATATATTTCCAAACAAACGTCACTCTCTTTCATTCCATGGGTTGAAATGTTTGTCAAGTATCTGGCTCTTAAATTGTCCATAACGTTGCTCAAGAATTGCAACCGATACTATTTAACGATTGGTGTCACGGATACTCAGTAATCTCCACGTCATTGAATTCCTCATTCTAAGCTTCTTTTATACTTTCTTTTACAATTCTCCATTATCTGAATTTCATTACTTCAATAATCCATGCTGTACTGTAGCGTGTTAAACCTGCTGTTTAACAAGTACACTCAAAATACGTATAAAAAAAAGTTTAACTCGATGAATACGAGAACTAATTTATTCTAATAATGTGGAGCAGATATTAACTCATGGTGAAATCAGGTTGCCGGGAAACGCCCAAACTTCAGGAAAACTGCCCCAGCTGACTATACCGGGACCATCAGCAGAACGACCTCTCACCCGCAGGCAAAGCTATTTCTTTCTGTTCTCCACGCAATCTTCTAGCGCTAGTTGTCATTCAGCGCAACCCCTCTCAAACCCCTCAATAAACCCTCTCAGATTACGTCAGTTCTGTGTGTATATAACCGCCACTCTTCACTTTATATTTTGGATTCTATTTAATCAATTCAACGGAGGAACAACTTCGACGTTAATCTACATCGTTGAGCAAGCTACTGGTGACAACGATGTGTGAGGCGTCGGTCTCTCCACCTCGATGCAGGTGAAGCCTCGTCTGAGACTATGAGTATTTAAAAGTTAAAATCTGCGTTAGATTCGTATAACTCTTTTTTTCCCATAAGACGTAGTGTTTTGTGTCAGAATGTCCTACTTGTTTGTATATGCCCACAAGGCATAGTTTTGATGTTTGTAGTTATTACTCTTTATCTATGTCCATATGACATTGTTATGTTTGTTAGAATATCTGACATGCCCATAAGGCATAGTTTTGAATGATGGGATTAATGCTTTATGTTTCTTGGTTCATACGACATTATTTAGTATGTCAGTGTTTCTGACGACATTTTCTAATTCGTTTAAGACATAATTTTATATATTAAGGAATAGTCATGACTCCCTAAACTTTATGGCCATGTTTAGGATCACTTAATGGTGGAAATAAGATTATCTAACACTTTGTTCAATTAACTAATTCGGTCTGTGAGAGATATCAGTCACTATTGTTTCTTTTTAGTGTACCTTTATACGGTGTGCAACCTGTAGGAGCACTACTAGTTCGTAGTAGTGGCCCGCAGGGATAGCGTTTAGTCTACGGCCCTCTTCATGCGCAGTTTGTATTAGTTAATACATTTATTGTTTGCACTAGTTATGGTGTGCCCGAGATTGGGTGGAAATATAAACATACTATTGAATGTCCTGGCAGTACAAATTAGGAATAGACCGGCCATATTATCTTAACAGCCTAGATTACTGGTAGCTCACCATAAACTATTGTAAAATTATAGTTCCTCTTCTAGGAAATTACTCTTTGTGTTTCGTTACTCTCAATGAGTTAACTCTTGCTATATAGTTCATTTAACAACCATCTAAGTAACTCTTTAAATTAGGACTTATTAGAATTTGATATCATTAACTATTATTTAATTAAAATTAACTTATATGCTTTTCAAGTATAAGCCTTGTAGTCACGAGGCTAGATAGATATATTATATTGGTGCCTAACTTTAAATTAATATTTTCTTTCTATTTATATTGCCGCTGTGTTGAGGCAGACGCTCCCTCGTAGCAGAATGTGCGTTAGTACTAATTTGAAGAGTTGCTAGACTCAACTTTACTTGTGTTGATTCCTAGTTCCCAGTTGGGATTTATAATTCTATGGTAACAGATTTACTTTCTTTAAATAAGCAAAGGACTGTTTGATCTAAGACCTAGTTGAATATTATGTAATTCTATTAACTAATTTAAATTTAAATCAACTGATTTGTTTAAACTTGTATATTTATCTTATGCTTTCTCCTTCCTAACCTTCCTTATTTAACTTTGTTTGTAAATGTAATCGTCACTTCTATTAGACAGAAGAAGCGACGGTTCAGTACGATATAATATAATATTCTATCTTTTCAAGCCCTGGACTGCTCTGGCTCGACTACATCTCTGCGCTGGTGCATTTTAAAATCTTAAGCCAGCCCTCATCATCTACATCCCATTAGTATAAATATTTGGATGTAAAGAATGCAGTTTAGTATGCCCTACCAATCCCTAATCAGTCCGTTCCACGCGTAGATTTCAATCCCAAACTGGGATTCTAACCAGACAATACCGAAGTAAATTTGTTCTTGTTCGCAGTTAATTCATCGTTAGCTTACAGCGAGAACTCTATGTATTTATTTGAAGAAATTAACACTCACTTTCTGAACCGACTGATTTTATCAGCACAAAACTTACAAACCAACCTAAATCTATAAATGACACAACACCCAACGCCTGGCCGTTAATTCATCACTGTTAAAGGATTGACCCATATTTTCACCAAGCTGAATATGGCTGGTCGAAATAATAAGTTATTTGTGCAATTGCTGTTTTTACTGTGATACATTTTTTTTTAAAGACAATTAAAAGAGAAGTGCACTTTGGTGGCAAGAAATTATATTTAAAAACCCAAAAGTATACAATGTAAGTCGTTTATAAATAACATTAACCAGAAATATACTATGGAATGTTTAGAATATTTTGCAGAATGACTACAAAGGATTTCATAAAGAAATTCTGCAACTTCTTCACCTGAAAATAATGAAAAGTGACACAAACTAAAGGAAAGCAATTCCTGCCGCATGAACAAGCCTTTGTTTGATATGCCGCCATCTACCCAATCTTTTTTTAAAACACAAACGAGCTAATGTTTGTTTGCTCTCTCGATAACCTGTATTCTCAAAGTGTGTTTTCATCAAAAGAGCGAGCAAGAACAAACATTTGATCGTTCTCGCCGATGTTTGGTCTTGTTTACTTTAAATGCTCACCTTGTGTCCATACTGGAGCGAATAATTCCTTGCTTGCAGTTGATCCGTCATTTTGCAGCGAGAACTCCAGTCTAGCTCATTATGAATTGAATATGGCTGATCTAAATAATAAGGTACTTTCTGTATTGTGTGTTTGCGTCAGCTTATTTGTATCGTTTAAAAAGAGTAAACTTACAAATGTAAACAATGTTGTGTTATAAACTTCTGTGCCCATTCCTGAGGTAGTTTTGAGTTTATGTTTCCCCTTATAAATAGAGCAAGCAGTGATTGAATCTTTTTTTGATTTCTGGGCTTTTGAGTCTTCAACATATTGGTCATTTGTGCCCAAGCAACCTTTTATTTATTTTTATTTTATAGTATGGAAAAGCAGAGTTCCATAAAACAAGCCGATATCTATAGCCGTCCATCAGATTTAAAACTTTTTCATTTGACCACTCCTTTACAAAAAATAAACCCAGAAAATTAATAATTCAGTAATTAAAAATAAAAATCTCAACTGCACTGCACCACAAGCATTTCAGCAATACACGAATCATCGTCACACCTAACTAGGAGGAACAAATCTTTTCTTTGATGTACCGCCAGCCCCTATATCTTTTCTGAACCCGTACGATCGAATGTTTGCTCACTTGATAACCGGTACTCACTGGACGATTATAGAGTGAGCATGCTCGCTTGTTCTTGTTCGTTTTTGTCTGCTATTTTGGCGATTACCCGGCTTAAGAGATGAATGTTAACGTATCTGCACAATCAACCATAGCTGAGGGCAGTTCTGATTAAAATAGTTCATGTACTCACTTAGTACATATTCTATTAATGCACGTGAGGTATCACCTTCTCTAATTTGGTATTCTGGAACGTTACATGGATATATCCCTTGGTAGTCTAATGTATCGCTTATACCTCGTGGCATGAGGAACCAGGGCTGGATTTATAGCTGTGGAGTTACCGAGGCTGTAAAATATTGGAGGCTTCAACATTAAGGTCATTCGACCATCAACATATTATTGCACAATTTTGACAAGTATAATTGTATAGGCTATAAATAGTAATTCAATTATTTCAAGTCATTACAGTTCACGGGCTTTAAGGGGTTAAACTTGCACATTTCATGCTTTTTGCGGACCTTTGTTAAGGTAAAGTAACTAACGAATGCGGCTGAAATTATAAGAACTAAACATGCATGAGACGTAAACAACGAAATATTTATAATTTTAATAATATAAATATTTCAATGAACTTAAACAAATAATATTCTTTTCGATATAATGAATGTTTCCTTGCAATGTTAACTGTTAAAAGCTCACTGCTAAATATTTTCTTTGAAATAACCAAATATTGTCATCACAATAAATTAAATTTATAATTCCCTACACATGGCCACTTTATTCGCTGTGATCTGAGAGTGGTGTTTATATTTTAAAAACCACAGTTTGGAATATTTGTTGGTCGCACTTGCCATTAGTAAGTAAGTAAGTAAATAATATATTGTCGTAAATAAATATAAAAATTGTAATAGTCTGGCCTGCCGATGACTGGGAGATCGGGGCTTGAATCCTGGTAGGGTGTACTGAGGGTGGTTTTCCCTAAATGGTTTTCCACCCCTCACACCCCACGCAAGTGTGGGTACACATCCTCTATATTTAACCTTTCTTGCCCTTAATACATTAGGGTAATTAGCACATAGCTGTACAACCTAAATGGTTAGTAAGACGCGTAGCTAAAAAATGGGTATAGGAAGCTCTAATGTTTTTAAAATATTACCATGACTGTAATCTACAGATCCAAAAGATATATTTTTTAATGAAACTATTTGCGAAGGCCCAAATTTTGTATACATATATAAACTTTATATATTATAGCATGTATACATATATTAATATTACACTCTATCCACCCTTAAAGTTAGCAGTCTTTCCTTGACGAATTTACAGTATGGCCCTATCTTATAAGTCACGCCATAGGGTAAACTTGCAAGGTGAGCTTGATACCTTTCAGGGTAAACGGAGTGTATATGTCCTTTATACATATGTATATGGATATAAATCGGGTATATATATATATACCTGATTTATATATATGTATATATGTCTATATATATATCTGATTTATATCCATCAGGAGCTAGGCACGTACTTGGTACTTCGGCTGGTCAGTGCTATCCGCACCATCTGGTAGGAATACCATGTAAATAGAGGAGTTCAGGAAGTGTGATGGTTACTCGTTGCCTAATACACTGAATTTCTACGAGCGAGAGTGAAAGAGCCTACAATTTTAGCCGTGAAAGTTATCTTTACATATATCCCAGGGTACTTTCACATATTTGACAGGGGACCGATCTTTACTTCTCATTCCAAGGAAGTTGTGCTGCGGATTTTTACCGCTCAAGAAAAATTCTACGTCCTCGTATGGGTTTGAACTCACGAACATCAGATCCTAGACGAGCACTTTACCCCAATATCACTGAGGTTGTCCCTATATTAATATATATATATATATATATATATATACATACAAAGTCCTTACAAACTTGCGCAATTCTACTTCAAATCTCGTTTACTTATACCAAAAAATGCCAAAAATGGAAATCAAAGAACGTCGTCCAATGCTTAATTTTGAAGATAAATGATGCCCTAGAATGGTTAGACATGAAAAAAGTCCAATCATTAACCTTATTTCCGTGACTATACTTGAAATAACATGTGTACATAGATCCTCCCACGAATATTAGTGATTTTGCAACGAAATTACACGCCGCTTGCACAACCGTCGATCTCGGCGCACCGCAGCGTGCACAGGAAAGAATAGTGCGACGCACTGCCGTCTGTCTTGAAATGAACAGCGACAGTTTGGAATACTAGATAAACATGGATATTAATATGTTATATATAAGGCGTGCCTTTCATTACCTTGTCTGGAAGAAATGGTGTGTGTCCTTACCCCCCTTTGACGGTGTCGGCTATTCCGAAAAGTAAAGCATCAGACGATGTCCGTTGCATTACATTTTTTGTTTCTATTGTTATAAGAAATCGTGCCAATTTTTAAATACCTTATGATTAAGAGGTTTTCAAAACTTGTTTCGCCAAGAAATGCAAAACCAAGAACCAATCTTTCTAAAAAAAATTGAAACCGGTTCCAGTTAAATAAGAGACACGGACTTTTAACCGGAAAGTTAGATAAAATATCCTATTCAAAGCAGAAAATGTATTGAGGTGAGATTTTCTGAATTTTTCATCTTACAACAGTGATCAGTGTGATCAGTTTAGTAGGTTATTAATTTTAAAATTGTTGTGGTAATTTTAAATATAGTTAAACCATTTCACGCTTAATACAAAAAAATAGTATACAGAACATGGCACCACCAGGCGAGATGGTGTCTGGTTCAAGCTGTATTTCCTTGTTAGTGTTCATTCAATAGTGGGAGTAAACATTTTGGAGACGTGTTGAGGCATAGCTTATAACATTTTTTTATCACCGAGTCTTACTACCCGTTCGGTCTACACGCTTATGTACTAATTACGCTAGTGATTTTAGGGATTGGGAAGATTATATTTATAGGTGTACCCACATTAGCATGAAGGGAGAGTGGCAAACCATTTTGAAAAAACCTCCCTCAATACACCTGACAGATTCTAGCTTTGATCTCACCGCCATAGGTAGTCTAGTCTACTGTGAGTGTAGCGCGTTAGACCATTAGACCATGCGGGCACTGAAGCTTGCTATACCATTTATCTGTGGTATTTTTATATAGTTTTTATAATATATTTGTGCATTGAATTTCAACAATATCTTCTTTAAATACACACTCTTTTGAATATCAAGCAGACAATTTATAATTAAAACTTTCTTAATTAGTGTTTTAAAAACATTTATTATCCATATAATGTCACAGACCTAGTATTTTTATTCAATGATTGAAGTAAGATTCGAATATTTTTCAAAGGATCGTAATTTTTTTAAACTTTTGTTTCTTAAATTCTAATTTAAAAAAACTTGGCAAACAAAGTTGTTTTCATACAGTCGTTTTCCGAAAATTAATGTAGATTATAATTTAAACATACTGGGATATATTTACGCTTAATATGTATAACCTAAGAGGTTACAGTTTTAGCTTGAGTGATTCCACTATATTGTGATAATGTATTGAATCGGGTTTATTCTTTTACCTTTTAGTATAAACGGAGTGTACATTAATTTGAAACAATTAATATCTGCGATAAAATTGATTTGTTTTGAAGATTTTAAATATTTAATGTTAAACATAGGTTTTAGAATTTTCGGCGTAAGATACAAGCTGTATCGAAATGCTTGATAATTATGATAAAAAAAATGAGCAAGTAAATTAATCCACTGTAATCTTTAAAAATATATAATACTTTCAGAAGTAGCCGATACTGCCCGGTGTAACCACGCAATGAATTGTGATCTTGTGACTCTGGTGTTTGCTTCAAACAGACAAAAAGATAATTCTCTTCGTTTTCATTTCTTCAGACCAAGTTGTAACGTGTAAACGTCCCGTTTAACACGTACTCTCAAAATCCCATATATATATGATTAACACCATAAATACAAAAACTCATATATTCTAATAATATGTGGCAGAAATTAACTCACGGTGAAATAATGTTTCCGGGAAACGCCCAAACTTCAGGAAGGTGCCCCAGCTGACTGTTCCTAGAGGTTCAACAAAACGGCATCTTACTTGCAGGCCCCATTTTGATGAAACGGCAGAGCTGCTTTTCTATGTATGTTCTCCACGCCTTCTTCTAACGTTAGTTGTCATTCTGCCCAATTTTGCAAATTTACCTCCCCCTTTTTGTCCGGGTGTAGACCCTCCCCGAAGACGCCAGTCCTGTTTATATAAAACAGCCATTCCTCGCTTCAAATTATATATTTTATTTAATAAATTCGACGGAGAAACAACTTGGACATAAAACTACATCGGCGGACAGCGCAACTGGTGGCTACGATGTGTGAGGCGTCAGTCTCTCAACCTCACCACAGATGAAGCCTCGTCTGAGACTATATGAGTATTTGAATGTTAGAATCTGCGTTATAGTCTTAGTACTATTTTTTAAATATGTCCATAAGACATAGTTTTTGTGTCAGAGTTTCTGATTTGTTTCTATACACCCATAACTCATAGTTTTGATTGTTAGAGTTCTTAGTCTTTTTTACTATTTCCATATGACATTTTTATCGTGTCAGAGTTTCTGACTTTTTTTTTCTATGCCTATATGGCGTAGTTTTGAATGATGGGCTTTATGCTCTATTTATATAGGTACATATGACTTGATTTAGTATGTCACTCTTTCCGACTTATTTTTCTATGTCCATAAAACATAATGCTATATACTAGGGAAATGTCTTGACACCCTAAACTCTAAGGCCATGATACGGCTTACTTAGCACTTAGATAAACTAATTTCCACCATTATATGATCCTAACGTTTTAATCAATTACCTAATTAGGTCTGTGTCTGATACTAGTTCTTATTATATATCATAAGAATACCTTTTTATGGTGCGCAGCCTGTGGGAGCATTACTAGTTCGTAGTAGTGGCCCGCGGGGATAGTACTTAGTCTCTGGCCCACTTAAGGCACAGTTTGTATTAGTTTGTTAGTACATTTATTGTTTGCACTAGTTATTGTGTCCCCAAGATTGGGTGGAAGTATAAACATACTATTGAATGTCCTAGCAGTACAAATTAGGAATAGACCAGCCATAGTATCTTAACAGCTTATATTCCTGGTAGCTCGCCATTTACTATTTTTAAAATAATAGTTCCTCTTCTAGGAGATTAATATTTGTGTTTCATAAAACTCTCTAGAGTTAACTCTTGCTGGTTAGCTCATTTAACTACCATCGTAGTAGCTCTTTAAAATTAGGACTTAATAGAATTTGATATCATTAACTACTATCCAACTATAATTCATATATATACCTTTCAGGTCTAAGTTTAGTAATTGACAGGGGGGATAGTTGTTATGTATTGTAGCATAACCTTAAATTAATATTTGCTTTCTATTTATATTGCCGCTGTGTTGAGGCAGACGCTCCCTCGTAGCGGAATGCGCGTTAGTTCTAATAAGAAGGGTTTCTAGACTCAACAATAGACTCAATCTTATTTCTGTTGATGCCTAGTTACCTAGGTGTTTACTTCAATTCTTCTCTATTGAGATGTATACGTCTATGGTAACTGATTTAATTTCTATTAATTAACAAAGGACTGTTTAATCTAAGATCTATTTAAACCTTATGCAATTCTATTGATTTGTTTGGATTTAAATAAACTGATTTGTTAAACTTGTATATTTCTCTTATGTTTCATTCTTCCTAAACCTTCATTTAATAAAGTTGTAAATGTATTCGTCATTACTTCTATTAGATAGGATATGCGACGATTCAAAGTTTTTAATTAACTTAAAAAATCAAATATAAATTTTAAAGTTCCTGTTTAGAGCTGCACATGTTTGCGCACATGAGCTACTAAATTTAAAATTTCAGAGCTCTACGTGCGGTAGATATTGCACAATACTCATGACAGACAGACAAACTCTTCATTTTAATAGTATTGATGTTTGCAGTGTGAAAACAGATTGAAACAATATAGTAATTATAAAAGTATAAGTTACATTTTATTTTCCCCCCCGTACAATTTACAATATTTTGTTGCTTTCAGATGTTTTGTCAAAATATGTATTATTTGAAATAAAGTAGAAAAAACCTCTAACCACTTGTATCATGTCTTGTTTTATTTGTAAATCTGTGTTATAAGTATCAACCTGGGTGGTTTTGGGGTAGATTTCTCACCTCAGGACCCAATTTTCGTGGGTTCAAGACCAGTCGAGTTCTACGGATCTTTCTCAAGCGATAAAAATCTGTAACACAACCTCCTTCGGAGATAAAATAAAGCCGTCGGTCCCATGTCCGTTGTGTCATGTAAATGAAACCAGGAAGGAATCTGAAAATATCTTTCCCGGAAAAATTTGAAGACCTTTTCACTCTTACTCATAGAAATTCGGTGTGGAAGGCAATGCGGAATCACCACACTTTTTAGAGGATCAATAAAAAATTCATCTAGTCTCATTTTTCGGGAAGGGAGAGGTTGGGGCTCGAATATAATCCATGTGTACGAAGGAAGTTTTTCTACTAAATAGTTTCCCACTATCTCTTCACGCAAATGCGGGTAGATTTCCTCTAAATTCATCCTTTCTCCCCCCTTTCCTAATAGTTTCATTAATTGCGAATAGTGTAAACTGGTATCAAATAAGACGTGGTGGAAAATTTAACTCGTTTTTTCTCTAATATTTACAGCTAAGACTTTTTTTTCAGCACCAGGCTATACGTATATGTACTAATAACGGCAAATGTGTCAGAGAGGAGAAAAGATGAATTTAGAGTAAGTGTAGGGCCTACACAAATTTTCATGGAATCAAGAGGGAAAACTATTTAGGAAATTAAACCACCCTGAATATATCCAACCAGGATTTGAGCCCCAATCTCCCCATATTCAAGTCTATCGCGATATTGTCGTTGACTTACACCATTCGGCCACCCAAGTGGGTCTAAAACTGTTTCAAATCTTTGCTAGTTTATTTGTGACTTTGCAATGAATCCGACACCTATTACTTTGTCTTATTTAATCAGTTGGTTAAGGCTTTTGTAATTAGTATTCTGTTTCACAGTACTTGTAATTCAAACAACTCCGCCAAATTGTTTGTTTGGGGGCCCCCATATGCTGTAACTTTTGATTTAACTCATACCAGCCGGTAGTATTTTCATTTATTATTCCTTTTGTGAGTGCTTGTAGTGGTAAAAAATGGGATCCATCCTTCTCGAACATTTAATAGCCCATACTTTACGTCGTAGAGCATTTCACATGGGTTCATGTAGATACATCGCATCAGGTCACTTGTTATTTGGTACGCTGTAATTAGTTATTCATAATTAATACCCTTACACTCTGTCGCTTCTAATTAGACTTATTTTATTTGTGTGTTCGTTATTTATTTGTACCGCTTCGTTACATTTTGTCGCGTGTAATTTGGTTTTCAAAAAAGTTGTTTGTTTTTATGAATCTCCTAATTTTATAGCTTATTTTTTAAGCACTGTGATATTTATTTTGTTGCACTGGATCTATTTTTTTTAATTAACGCATCACGTCCGCTAGTGTGTTAAGCATGAGGAAGGTTGGGTTAAGATGAAGTGTACCCGCATTTGTGTGGAAAACTATTTAGGAAAAACCACTCCCAGTACACCCAACCGGTATTCAAACTCTGATCTCCCTGTCATCGGCAATCTAGTCTATTGCAAGAGTGACGCCTTAGACCACGCAGTCGTCAAAATGGGTCTACTGCAGCTTACTACCCGTCCGCTAATGAAATAAAGGTGAGGAAGGGGGAATTTTAGAGGAAATTTCGCCACTTTTTTTCTTGGCGAGATGGTGGGAAATCCATTTAGGAAAATCACCCTCATTACACCCGGCTGAACCCCGATTTCCCTGGTAAATCAGACTCCACGAGGATTATAATCTAGAGGTAATATACCCGCATTTGCACGAAGAGAGAATGTAAAATTGAGGAAATAACATCCCCGGTACACTCCCGCCCGATCTCTCCGTCACCGACAATTCAGACCAAAAGAGGTTGACGCCTTAGCACACCCGAGTAACCACCGTCTCGGATGACGCTATAATCGATTGTCCTTAACTCTGAACAGGGCCATTAACTCTCTAGCAGCTCAGTACAAAGTAATAGATGCGCAAGAAGACCCGGCCAACAGAAGAGGTCAGTTATTGTCTCATGAGAGCCATTTGTTTGCCGGTTGTCCTTGTAGAAAACGATGCCCCAGTGACCGTGTAAAGGTCAGACCGGTCAACTGCGATCCTCGCGAAGTCCCCCCCCTCCCCCCCCCTCTTCACCCACACTCAATTTGCTACTCGACCACCATACGACCGCACCTAATGTCACTGCGGTAATTGATTCATTTACCACACCGCAGTTGCCTTTACTGAAACGTGACACAACGCCCTAAATTACTCCTTGGGCGCTCACTGCAGAGCAGGGGGTGTCATCCCTCACCAAAAAATACACAACATAATTTTGGGCCGGTTAGTTAGCTTTATCGTTGACATCTCACTATCCATCCAGTTTCTCTGCATTTAATTACACTAATCGGTAGGAATGACTAAGATAGGGAGAAAACTCGCTTCAGTGGTAGAATGGTCTCCAAGGCTAGTTTTACATATAAACAGTCAACTCCAGTATTCTCATACAAGCCTAGATTCAGCTCAACATTGTCCGAAACAGTCAAGTCAAGACTGGTCTCAACTCAACTCAACCGGTTGCATTTCTGTCAGTCTTTGTACTACTGTTTCTGTTTCAATTAGATCAAAATTTCCATACGTTTTTAATAATACTTCATTTAAAATAGTGTTAGAATTTTTTTAAAACTATAATCATACGAAAGTAGTTGTATTATTATTATTATTAGCACCGCGTCTTACTACCCGTTTGGGTTATACGCACTTACGCTAATGTGTAATGGTAGGGTGATTATGAGATGAAATGGAGGACCTACAGTTTAACGTGGAATCCGAACCACGGTGGAGGCTTGGAATTCCTCACATTCACAAGATGTCTTGTCAGAGGTGAAGGAAGAGTTTGGTAATCAGATAAATCTGTGCCGGGACCGAGGATTTAACCCCGGCCGCCAGCACAGAAGTCCGACACCTTACCCCTAGACCACCAGGTCACCCAATAGATCAAAATTTTCATACGTTTTTAATAATACTTCATTTAAAATAGTGTTGGGATTTTTTTTAAAACTATGATCATACGAAAGTAGTTGTAAAAACTTATTTTGATCACTGAGTAAATCAGAAAAAAGATGGTTGAAAAAAATCCAAAGTATTTCTCCTTAAATTAATAGGATGGACGAGGGTCTCATAACTGTGTAGCCTGATCAGGTAGTAAGACGCGGTGATAGAATAAAAGGTTAAGGTATAGTTTGAGCAGAAATTTATCCGCATTTGCGTAGAATGATAATGAGGAACCACTAAGGAAAAACCACCCTCATTACACTCATCTGAGATTTGAACCTAGACCTCCTTATCATCAGCAAACCAAACTAGACGAGCTTAACGTTTAGTATACGTGCTCAGTGAAGTGGGTTTAAGAGTTTTTTTTTAATTTTTAGGCCCGTGTCTTACTACCCGTTCGGTTTATACGCTTATGTACTAATTACGCTAATGGTTTTAGGGATTAGGGTGGAAGTAGAATGGAAAACTATTTTGGAAAAACCACTCTAAGTACACAGGACCAAGGTTAGAACCCCGGTCTCCCCATCATAGGCAATCTAGCCTACTGCGAGAGTAGCGCTTTAGACTATGAAGTCATCGAAGTGGGTCTTGGAGCTTTTAAAATGAGCGTCTGGCCCAGGCTTGTGTGATAATAGCTATCTTCTATATATTAATAAAATGAAGAGTTTGTTTGTCTATCATGAGTGCCTTGAACCTGGAGTTTTAAATATTTTTTTTATTAAATAACAGCTTAGTTTGAAGAAATAAAATGAAGGGATTTTTTTTTCCTGTTCTGTTTGAAGCAAAGAAAAGCCTGAGGTAACCACGGTTAACACTGAGTAAATCTGCTAGTAATAAAAAATACTGACTATAGTTTACAAAAATGAATCCATTAAAGAGGTGTGGCACTGGAACGTTTTGATTAGGGAGAGCTTAGAGGCCTCACTCCTCGCTAAACTTCTCTCGCTGTAGTTCACTCAAAGATAAAGCAGGGGTAGTATTCTTGCTACGGGAGCCAGAGCTAAACTTTCAGGTTTGGGAAGAAAAAAAGAGGGATGTGGGTGCGATGATAGCTTGAGGGGGTTTGGACGGGTGTAGGGGGTGTTTAAGGAGAGATATAACCCCTATGAGTGAAAATCTGACTGTTGGTAATTTGTTATAAAGTTGTCAAATTAATTCATGTGTATCACAGACTGATAAGTGTCGCTTGTCAATAGGATCAGTCTTGATTCTGGAACCCAAATTCTAGAATGAAATTGTTTATTTCTGTCATAAATAATTAATTTTTTTTATCAAATAATAAATCAAAATTAAATCACCACAAAATAAAAATTAATTAGTTAAAAGACGCTTGGGGGTTATTTTTAGCACCATGTCTTACTATCCTTCTAGACTTCCCGCATCTTATTACACTAATGACGTAGAGATGAGGAAGATATAATTCAGTGGAAAAAAATCCACATTTGCTTTGAAGGAAAGTGAGAAATGATTTAGTAAAAAAACCACCCCCAGTACACACCACTAGAATCCGGTTAGCCAATCTAGGTGAGCTTGACATTTAGCCCAGGTGTCCGTCGGGTGGGTTAAGGTGCTTGTTAGGAGGTAGATATATATATATACATATACATACATACATATACATACATATATACATATATATATACATATACATATATATATGTATATATATAATTTGTTGTACATCCGTTACTCTTTCCAGCCTGTGGCCTGGTTAAGTTTTTTATTCAAGTCCTACATTTTTCCTCTGCCGGTTTTCTAGGCCTGTCGTGACATCATATGCCTTATAATCGATCTTAAAACTAGGACAGGCACAACATCCAGTTCCCAGCCATTAATTTATCGATGTGAAAGCACACTAATTATAAATTTTTGGCCATGTCAGGAATCGAACCCTGGACCCTTAGGTCAGTGGGCAGTGGGCAGACATGCTACCGAATTACCTAGGTTATTATTATTATTATTATTATTATTATTATTATTATTAGCACCGTGTCTTACTACCCGTTCGGGTTATACGCGCTTACGCTAATGTGTAATGGTAGGATGACTGTGAGATGAAATGGAGGACTTACAGTTTAACGTGGAATCCGAACCACGGTGGAGGTTCTGGCATTCCCCACATTCACAAGATGTCTTGTCAGAGGTGAAGGAAGGGTTTGGTAATCAGATAAATCTGTGCCGGGACAGAGGATGGAACCCCGGATGCCAGCACAGAAGTCCGACACCTTACCCCTAGACCACCAGGTCACATTCCTAGATTGTTGTATATATATATATATATATATTTATAGTATGCGTGTGTGATGTTCCACACACTACAGAGGCCACTAGATGACCTAAAAAGCTGAAATTTTGCACACTTATAGTAGAAACCACGGGACAGAGCCTAATGGAGCCTGATTTTATTTTTTATTGAACAAAAATAGAATTTATTTGTCTCTCACTGTACACTCTTACAAAATATTAATAATTCATAGAAATACTATTTTTTTTACAAATAAAGCCCAACCATTTACGCGGCTATTGATTGAAGGTTAGGTTTAGTTAGATTGGTTAATATTATAAAAAACCTGTCGTAGACAGGCCTAAAACCTAGTTACTAAAACACACACACACACGCTTCAGTGGCCGAATGCTCTAAGGCGTCACTCTCGTGTTAGACTGGCCAGCTGAATACGCGGCGATCGGGGTTCGAATTCCAGTCGAGTCAACTCGGGGTGGTTTCTCCAAATTATTTATCACTCTCCTTCCACACAAATTCGGCGACCTGCTTCAGTGTCCACATGGTCTAAGGCATCACACTCACAATAGACTAGATTGCCGGTGACAGGGGAGATTGGGTTTTGAATTCCGATCGGTTGCACTGAGGTAGGGTTTTTCCTAAAAAGTTTTCAACGCTCCTTCTATGAAAACGCAGGTACACTTCCTTTAATTTCATCCTTCCTCATCCCTAAGGTAATTAGTACATAGACGTATAAGCTGAACAGGTAAGTAAGTAAGACGCGGTGCTAAAAAATAAACACGGAGCGAGGAATAGGGAAAAATTGAAAGTAAACTAAAGTGTATTGGGTAAACACATCTTGGCGTTGCAAAGTTAATCGCATCAAACGGAGAGTGGGGTGTATTATATAGTTTCCAGGTTGAATTAGGTTGTTTATTTTTACTTTCAGTTGTAACTATAGCTCGTCTCTATCGGCGGGCGAATATTCTAACACCATCCCCCATCGAAATTACTTTGCATGCAAAACCATATTACCTATCGTTCGATGTTCCAATTTAATTAGTATTCTTTTTTTAAATCCAATTATAAGACTGGTTGTGATCCCCATGATTCACGTTTTTATTTACTCACACATACGTGCAAATTAGACAACATTGTAATAGGTCTTCCGTTTTTTTATTTACTCACGAATATGAATTTGATATACAGTACACTGTACGGTAATAGATTTTTTAAATCTATTTGATGTATTTAACGTACAATTTCTGTATCGACTGATTAATTATATCAGCACACGAGAATTTCTATGAGTAAGAGTGAAAGAGCCTACAAATTTTGCGAGGAAAGGTATTTTCACATACTTTCAATTATTCTTTTACATACCACAAGTGGCATAGGATTGACGGATTTACTTCCCCTCCTGAGGAAGTTGTGCTACGGATTTTTACCACTATAAATAACTCTCTCAACCCCAGTTGGGTTTGAACCCACAACTATCGGATCCTAAGGTGGGCACTTTACCACAAGACCACCGAGACTGACTACTGTAATGGATAGAGCTTACGTTTTTTATTTACACATATATACAAGTTAGATAGGTAGTATATTAATTAGGCTTCACCTGATTTGATGGTCGTACGGTCTAAGGCATCACTTTCGTGTTAGACTATACTGTCTACGACAGTAAGATCGGAGTTCGAGTTCCGGTCGGGTGTACTTAGGGTGAGGGTGGTTTTCCAAAATTGTTCTCCACCCCCCTCCACACAAATTCAGGTACAATTCCTATAAATATAGCCTTCTTATCCCTAAAACCATTGGCGTAGTTAATACATAAGCGTATAGCTTGAACGGGTAGTAAGACGCAGTGCTAAAATAATACAAACAGTATACAAAATATGTATTTATTCAAAACCACTTTAGTGATGCTAATTTAATGTCACAGCTTCGGAGGGAGTAGTAGATCAATTACTAAAACTAAGTGAAATTCCACTCGAAATAAAGAGTTGCCCACATTCTTATAAATTCGTCGCCATTCTACGCAAGTAATTCTATTTTTCGGCACTAAGTAAACAGTTAATGTGAGTATATTTTAAATTCAATTATTTACCATTATGATCATAGCTGGATAAAAAAAATACGACTCTGATATTAAAAAATTACCTTCTAGAATCATTTATGTCTTCAGTGACACAGTGCTGCGATGCCGTGGCGTAGAGAGGAACTAATACAAGGCGCCGCACAGAATGAGGAGATTATCCAAACAAATTAGTATCACTGGTCCCTGTCTTAGCTTGTTTTTCCCGTGTCAACTTGAAGCGCTTGTATAAGATTAGTCTTCCACTAACGAAAAAAGAAGAAAATAAACAATATTTCTTTGATACATTTCTGAACCTTGCTAAGAGTCCTAGTCTATATTCCTTAGATAAATGGAAAGATTAGCTAAAATAAACAAAGCCAACAATATTGTAGACATGAACAGCCTAGCCTAGTGGTTTTAATTCAAGAAGTTAAGTCTACACATTCTAGCTTAGAACAGGGTGAATAGAAGGTCAAAATAGGCAGGCTTTCTTTCTATTTACTCAGTTTAGGTCACGTACAGTAGCCCCATGGCTTCTTTGGTGCTGACTGACAGCTCACAGCTGACTTCTGACAGTCAACATTTAGGTATCTACCTAAATTTTGACCGTCAGAAGTGACAGCTGCTAAGCACATGTTTTTGCAGATCATATGGTTTGGCGTAGGGATACATAATTTGGTCTGGTAACTTTTCAAAGCCGTCAACTGTGAGCTGTCAGTCAGCCCCAAAGAAGTCATGGGGCTACTGTAGTTACATAAATTATAAAAGGCTCCGTAAACACTTACTGCGGAAAAACTGTAATTACAATTCAAACACACAGTGCTGTCGGATAGTGTGGTTTTATATTAAGACAACTGTCATACAGTACCTGTTAGCATACTAAGCGCGAACCTTCAAAATATATGTCAAAGGAGGATGGTGCGCAAAAACCTGGTATATAATTACTTTTTTTTAAATAAATAATAGGAAATAATAAATTATTTAACACCGTAATTTCAGTTACAAGAATACGTAGAATCTAATGATACTATTTTAAAATGATTTGTTATTAACAATTACAGTATCAAAACTAACCTATGTCCCCTGTTTTTGATGCTTGAAAGGGTAGATTCTGTTGATAGTTTAGAATAATAACTACTGCATATAATAATACTTTATCATCACCTTACTTGACAATAACTTCACCTAGTCTTTAATGCATGAATAAGTTAAAATTTCAAACAGTATCTTAGTTTTTTCTGTGATTTTTACACCGTGCCTTACTAGCAGTTCGTTTTATACGCTATGCACTAATTACTCTAACGGGTTATGGATGAGGAAGGTTGAATGGAATGTAGAGGAAGTGTACTTGCATTTTAGTATAGAGAAGAGTGGAAAACCATTTAGAAAAAAATAACAATACACACTACCGGGATTCGAACACTGATCTTCCCGTCATCGGCACTCTTGTATATTGTGAGAATGACGCCTTAGACCATGTGGTCACTTAAGCAAGTTAATATAATATCCTTGTTTAGTGGATTCTTCGTGGTGGGTGGGTCGGTCAGTTAGGGAGAAAGTCCTGTATCTCACTAAATGCTTAAGATAGAAAATTAAACTTTGGAATTATGACTAAAATAGTGTGTTTTATCAGGATATTAAATGTTTACTTTTCTATAATTCTTAGGACTCGAGTTAGTGGGGTGGATGTGGCCAGAGTTATATCATGCCACCCGCCTCGGTGGCGTAGTTGGCTAACGCGCTTGTCGTGTTGAGCTCGACTGCTGAGGACGGTTGAGATCGATGTTCGAATCTCGGTCGGGTGAACTGGGAGTGGTTTTTCCTAAATAGTTTTCCACTCTACCTCCACGCAAATGCGGGTTCACTTCCTCTAATTCAACCTTCCAAAGTCCTAATCCATTAGAGTAATTAGTACTTAAAGCGTATAACCCGAACGGGTAGTAAGACGCGGTGCTAAATATTATTATACCATACCAAAGTGTACGGCACTACCATGCAGATTGATACCAATCATCATTACAAAGTCACGCCTAGAGCTCTCAAACTTTTAAACCACAAAGGCTCACTTAAAAAAAAAAGTACGTATATCAATGCTAGGAAAAATTATAATCGTATCAGCACATATAATTATTGTTTCCCGCCTAATTTTAGTACCCTTATGGACTATATATCTACATCAATCACGCAAGTGAAGCATATTTGCGTGGAGAAAAATTACAAAAGCATTGAGAGAAAAAAAACATTCTCAGTACACCCGACGAGTATTCGAACCCCGATCTCCACATCACTGGAAATCCAGTCCAACACGAGACTGACGCTTTTTATCATGCGATCACCGATGCTGGCCACAGATATTTAAAGTCCTGAAATTAAAATAAAATAATTTTGATTACACCAAGTTATATTCGAGATTGGTTGAAAGTTTAATAAAAACGTTTATTTATCTGTATAAATTAAATACTTTTATTTCTTGGGGGGAAGGGAGAGTGGGAATGTATGGATGATGAATTAAAAAGATGTAAAGTATCTTCTTTTTTTAATATTTCAAAATAGGGTCACACATGTTAAATAAAATTAATAAAACGAAATTTGCTCGACATCAAAATGTAAAATAATCTGCAAAAGGTTCTTCAGTTTCCACTCACTGAACTACTTGTTGATATTTAATTGGATTATGATATGGAACTTAAAAATCCAATAAAGAAACAGAATCATGACGTTGGGTTAGAATGTAATCTCATTTTTAAAATATATCCCCCATAAACTGAGAGTAGGACCAAATATATCAAAACTAGAATCGAGACTACGTATTTTATATTTTACACTCGACTCCCTTGCAGTGTTAAAACATGTAAGATAATAAAATTCGAACCTGCATCGTTGGGTACGTGGATCAAAATGTCAAACTCATCTGATACAGTTTATCGTTGACAGTTTTTTGTTCTTAAATGGTTTTTCACAATCACTACACGCAAATGTTAGTATATTTCTTCTTAAACACGAACATCATCTTTATTCCATTAGGGAAGAAATTTTTTATCTTGAGATTATGATAAATCTCTAAGTGTTATGTGCCTCCAGATCCCAAAAAACTTCTTTCAAATTAAGGGTAGTTTACTGATGACCGGATTTTGAAAATCTGGATCTTTTCAAAAATGGCTCTACCTATTTTGTTTAAAATAAATATCTGAGGAGGGTTTGACATGATAAATAAATCTGTATAGTGGTTTTATGGGGGCAAATTAATTTAAAAATGGTTTACTGATAATATTTTTCATATTTGAATATTTTTCAAAAGAGCTTTAATGGTCTTATTTAAAATGAGTACAGAGGGAATGTTTAACAATATCAATAAGAATATATGCTAGTATTTTTTTATTGAGCTAAGTTTACTGATAATTGATTTCAGAAACTTTGTAATATTTTTTTAAATGGCTTTATCAATTATTTTTAAAAATATATATCTGAAGATACTTTCATATGATTTCAATATAATGTTTTTAAGGGAAGGCTATTAAGAAGTCGTTTTACCAATAATTTATTTTTGAATTTTTTGTTCACAAAATATAACATACTGTATGAGAACGTATGTACGATGTATCATACTCTTTATTTGATCGCTTATCAACATGGATGTAAAAATATGAGGCATAACTCCCCCCTCCCCCCGCCCCCGCCCCCCAACCTCCAACATCAGAAATTGACAAAGTATACCATAAAGGAGGTCAAAATGCTTTCACAATGTTTGGTGTTACTTTAATTTTACTATTATTATTATTATTATTATTATTATTATTATTAGCACCGCGTCTTACTACCCGTTCGGGTTATACGCACTTACGCTAATGTGTAATGGTAGGGTGATTGTGAGATGAAATGGAGGACCTACAGTTTAACGTGGAATCCGAACCACGGTGGAGGCCTGGCATTCCTCACATTCACAAGATGTCTTGTCAGAGGTGAAGGAAGGGTTTGGTAATCAGATAAATCTGTGCCGGGACCGAGGATTGAACCCCGGCCGCCAGTACAGAAGTCCGACACCTTACCCCTAGACCACCAGGTCACCTTTGATAGATATTCAAGAACTGTTGATATAATCATATGCAGAAAACTAAATTCTACGCTACTACTGGATAAACATTTTATTCTATAAAAACTGTAAAAAAAATACTGGCGCTCCCTTCAGCCATACATTAAAGAATACCTTGAAAACACAGAAAATTTGGTATTTAAAAAAAGTATTTAAAACCCTGATTCACTCTCAACTTATTTGTTCTGTATCACATTTCAGTCGGAGTCACCGACTGTTAATCTAATAATGTCCGTGTCAATGCTGTCTGCAAGTTTTTGCGTCACATTGACGCTCTCACCCAAAACGGAAATGATGGGTGTCAAAAAAGCACGTCACGGTTTTGATTGATCATATTGAAAAGCTTTTAGCATTGAAAAGTTTTACCAAGTAAAAAAATAAATAATAGAGTTATCAGAAATAATTAAATCATCTTTTTTTGTAAATCTCTTTGTGTAAAAGAATAATAAAAAAAATTAGGGGTGCTTATTCGTTTACATCAAACAAATTTTAAAACACGATTTGTATCAAACACTTTATAAAAGGATAAAACAATATAGATATATGATCGCTTCAAAACTGAATAGTGATCAGCTTTACGATTTACCCGCTTCAGTGGCCGGATGATCTAAGGCGTCGCTCTCGTGTTATACTGGCCAGATGAATACGGGGAGATCGGGGTTTGAATCATTACCGGGTCTACTAAGGATGTTTTACTCTAAATTATTTCCCACTCTTCTTCCACATAAATGCGGCTATATTACGTCTAAAATGATTTCTTCTTTATCTGTAACCCACTAGATAAATTAAGATTTATGCGTGTAGCCTTGACAGGTAGTAAGACGTGGTGATAAAAAAAAGCTTTATGATTACAATCTATTTAAAATATCGTTAAGCTTTATTACACTATACATTAAATATAAGTAATGATATCATGTTGTTGTTTTTTTGCCCTATATTATTTGCTAATCAAGACACGCTTGTGTATTTATTATTTAATAATAATCGTTATTAACCCTCTAGTGCCTCTATATTGTTTTGATTAAGATATCAAGAAAGTCAATAAAACTTCAAATCCAAATACCGCCCTTTCAATTATATCTAATTTTATATGTTTCCCCGTTGATGGAGTGTTTGTCATTCGAATCCCATCTAGGTGTACTGAAAATAGTTTTTTCTAGAGGGTTTCACACTCTCTTTTCTCAAAAATATGGGTTCATTTTTCTAAGAGTCTACCTTACTCATTACTATCCATTAGTGCATTTAATGTATGCATATAACTCCAACACAAAGACGTGCTGACAAATTATATATATATATATATATATAGTTTTATAATTATCTGTGTCTTACTACACATCCAAGTTATTCAATTACGAGTAAGATACGGATGTGTAAGCTATAGTCTAGGAGAAATGTATCCACATTTATGTGAAGAGATTGGAAAACAACGTAGGGAGAAAAAAACCGGTGCACCAAGCTATAGATTCGAATTTTTACCTCCCCGTCATTAGAAAAAAATAGATTAAACTATGTTAACTTCTTAGCCTGCGTGCCTACCGATGAAGGTAATTACGTTATTATGTTATCGCTATGTTAATTTATAATCTAATAAGCGATAAATGTATATATGATTGTTAACCTTCAATGTATAAAGTGCTATAAAAGTGAAAGTTTATTTTTATTACTATTATTATTGTTATTATTTGAACGTTCTAACCTCTCCCCTACTGTGTAGGCAACTTTCTTCCCCTAAGCCTCAAGGGAGGAACGCTCACTGTTATTATTACGTCCTCTCTAGGGGAGGAAAGAGCCTCTCATATTATCTTGTTATAAAAGACAGTGATGGTGGATATTTACTTGCTCCTGTTTACCATCTCGGTGTAGCTTCATATTGATCCTCCCACCCTCCTGCACAAAACACGGGGCATCGAGCCCCAGGTGGTGCTTTCTACCCCTTGAACCCCCTCGTTTCATAAACACCGACCGGCTAGGCTCACACGATCACCTCGGTATAGCCTTGTTTACAACGGACAACCTCTTCAGTGGAAACACTCGCGTTGAATAACAGTCCGTTCATACCAGGCCGGAAACAGCTCGAGAGGGTTTCTTCGCCAGGAGCGAGATTGTAGTAGCCTACAGTAAAACCCCGGTAGTCCGAAATAACGGATATCATCCGGACACCATTTTCGGGAAACGCAGAGGGAAACCCCCAAACTTAATCAAATTAAATATATTATATTATTTCTAGTCCGAAATCTAGGATATAATCTTAAAATAATAATAATAATATTTAGCACCGCGTCTTACTACCCGTTCGGGTTATACGCTTTAAGTACTAATTATGCTAATGGATTAGGAATTGGGAAGGTTGAATTAGAGGAAGTGAACCCGTATTTGCGTGGAGGGAGAGTGGAAAACCATTTAGGAAAAAACACCCCCAGTTCACCCGACAGAGATTCGAACCTCGATCTCCCCGTCCTCGACAGTCGAGCTCAACACGACTAGCACGTTAACCAACTACGCCACCAAGGCGGGTCTTAAAATAATTCTCGGAAAAAGCGGGGAGAATCCAAACTAAGTAAGATTAAATATATTTTATTGTTAGTCTGAAATCTCAGGTGAAATCTCAGGTATAATACCAACATAATTTTTTGAAAACGAGTGGGAGGGGATGGGGGTGGGGCTGATAACCGAAATTAAGTCAAATGAAATGAAGTATATTTTATCGTTAACACTAATAAGGTTGGTATGTGTAAAATGTAGTTAAGAAGAAGTATATTCGCATTATAGTGAAGAGAGAGTAAAACACCACTTTTTGGGGGGAGGGGGGGCCCCATCCTCAGTGCCCCCAGCCTGAAATTCGAATATCGACCTTCAGTTTCTGGGGAAACACATAAGACGCCTGCGTGCCCACCAAAACGGGTAATTCCATTACTATGCTATGCTTATATTTTAATATATCCTCTAGCTCGAGATGGTGATAGGTGGCGTATTTTTGTAAGTGTGGCAATGAACTTTCAAGCCGCTGAAAATCAAAATGGGAAACCAGGATTTGGGAAACATAGAGCAGTTCAAGTACCTGGGATTTTTACTGACAAAGGATGGCTACACTGCATCAAGGAAACTAGGTCGAGGATTGCCAAAGACAAGAAAGCTTTCAACAAGAACTGGTTGCTACTGCTGACCAGCAAGTTGAGTTTGGAACTGAGGAAGAAATTGATTAAATGCTACATTTGGAGCATTGCGCTGTGTGGAGCAGAAACTTGGACTCTTAGGAAGATGGAAAAGAAATATTTGTCGAGCTCTAAAATGTGGGGCTAGAGAAGATGATAAGATCAGATGTACAAACAAGGTGACACATGAAGAAGTCCCAAGACGAGTGGGTGAGAAGAGAACCATTTTGGATGTGATTCTTCGGTACAAAGCAAATTGGATTGGACACATCCTTGGGAGGAACTGTCTTCTGCGCGACGTCATGGAAGGAAAGGTTGAGGGAAAGAGGAGTTTAGGAAGGAGGAGGATTCAAATATTGGCTGACTTGAAGGAAAGAAGAAAATTATGGAAGCTGAAGGATGAGGTGGTCTAAGTTTAGTGACAAAAGTAATGGACCTGTCAAGAGAAGACACCGAATAGTAATGTTCATAATAATAATAATAATGTCATAGAGTAAGCTAACAAACCAAAAGATACCAAAAATTATTGAACCATTTTAACAAGTGTATAAATTATAAGCTATCAATTGATTAATTTATTTCAAATCATTACAGTTCACGAGTTATAAGATTTCAAACTTGCTATTTGATTCTTTTTGCATACCATTGTTAAGGAAAATTAATAAATGTATGGGGCTGAAATTTAGTATAACTAGAAAATCATGTGAGTTGTCTACAACGACATATTATTATTATTATTATTATTATTATTATTAATAACACAAATAAAAGAACTAGATGAAATAATCCGTATCGGCTGGCACATGGACTGACCGCTAAGCTTGTAAAGTCAAGTTTGCCAATGATGAAAAGGTCAGTTGATTAAATCCTGGCTGGATAGACTGAGGGTAGGTTTTTTTCCATTTCTCACGTTTATTCTATGAAAATTTGGTGGTATTCTTTCCAAATTCTATTTAACTCATCCATATGTCATGAATATAAACGTCGGTAGAATGGACGGATAGTAAAACACGCTGAACATAATCGGTTAGAAGTATTAATTTTAAATAAAAAGTATAAAAAAAATCTACGTTACGAAAGACTTATTGCTATAAAACAATCTTATATAATGAGTTTGTTATTTGAGTTGTGAAAAAAAAAAGCAATCTCGTAAATCCAAACATAAAAAAATCTCTAGAAGTCTATACATTGTATTCTATTTATTTCCACTTCACGATAGCATTTTATGAAATCGCTCTCCAATTTTCTTAAAAGCAATATGTAATACAGTAACTGAGCGAAGATTGTGAGTCGGGGATGTGTGGGCGTATGGAAGACGAATATGTTTGTAGGTACTTCAGAAAGTCACAAGATACATAGAAGGAAAAATGGCCGCACATCAGGTCCTTTTTTAAGGAAGATTCGTCAGTGAAAAAAAGAGAAAAAGAGGGGGAAAGGTACAAAAAATAGACAATCGACGCAATATTAAAAGGGTTTTATATGTTTACTTGTACCTTTGATTGAAAAGGGACTGCTCACACATATATTAGTTACTGAGGAATAGTGAAACCTTAATTATTTTTTCTTTAGCACCACGTCTTATTATTATTATTAGCACCTTGTCTTACTACCCGTTCGGGTTATACGCACTTACGCTAATGTGTAATGACAGGGTGATTGTGAGATGAAATGAAGGACCTACAGTTTTCGAACCACGGTGGAGGCCTGGCATTCCCCATATTCACAAGATGTTTTGTCAGAGGTGAAGGAAGGGTTTGGTAATCAGATAAATCTATGCCGGGACCGAGGATTGAATCCCGGCCGACGACGTCTTACCACCTGCTCAGGTTATACGCATATATTTTTACCAATTTCGCTATTGAGAGATTGCATTTAGAGGAAGTGTAGTTGCATCTACGTGGGGAGAAAGTTTTCTTTTCTTTTAGAAAAACCATTCTTAGTACACCCGACCGGTGTTCAAACCTGGATCTCCCTGTCATCACCTGTCTAGTCTATTACGAGTGTGCTGTCTTTAGGTCATGTGGTCGCGGAAGTGGGTGCCGCCTTGAAATGAATCCATAATATGTACAGTAACATTTTTATTTAAGGCTATTAACGTGAACTTTCCAATTATATTATCTTCGATCTATAAATTGAATTAATTAAATAACATATTCTATACCTAATCCCTCTAGCCGCCAATCAGTTACTGTGAAAAGAAAAAACAAAAATAATCATTAGATGGATTTTTTGGTCTTACTTGGAACAGAACCAGATACCTTAGCTTAATAGGTAGACGTGTTACCAACTGAATAAAGTGACAAACTCAACTGCTAAATATTACTAATTTTCTGAGGAGACCGATTATATTAGCACAGGACG
Source organism: Timema douglasi (assembly GCA_901482245.1). Lineage (NCBI taxonomy): Eukaryota > Metazoa > Arthropoda > Insecta > Phasmatodea > Timematidae > Timema > Timema douglasi. The sequence continues at coordinate 22,955 of CABEEJ010003078.1, read as the reverse complement.
TACAAACTAATTTAATTATACAACAGACAACACCCAGTTCTCCTTAACGTTAATTCGTCCCTGAGAAAGGGAAAACCACAATTTCACTAATTAAAATATCACTATGATGTAGCTGGGAGCCAAGCCAGAAACTTAAACCAAATAAGTAGTCCGTAACCTACTTAATTAAGTTGTATGAATTTACTGCTAGAGATAATGTTTGAACAGAAAGCTTTGACAAACTGAACTCCACATTTCTTAACCGGAATGTGATATATTCATATATAGTAATAATAATAATAATAATAATATTATTATTATTATTATTATTATTATTATTATTATTATTATTATTATTAGCACCGCGTCTTACTACCCGTTCGGGTTGTACGCACTTACGCTAATGTGTAATGGTAGGGTGATTGTGAGATGAAATGGAGGACCTACAGTTTAACGTGGAATCCGAACCACGGCGGAGACCTGGCATTCCCCACATTCACAAGATGTCTTGAATAATAATAATAATAATAATAATAATAATAATAATCATAACTTGAACTCCTATATTTAACAATTTGTCGACCAAAAGTATAAAAATAAATGTTCACCTACCTATTCTAATCAAATCAATTTTTGTTAAAAGGACAGGTTTTGGGCATTTCCTTAATCATTATTTCATATTTAGTTCTCCAAAAAATTATAGATACATAAAAGAGGATATCGATCACACACATATTCGCTTAGTCAATATTTAGTACACCTACGTAGGTCTACTATCTACCAACCTATGAGTGATAAAATACTACCAAAAAAACTTATATTTAAACAAAAATTACTAAAAGTGAATAAACCTGAAGAAAAGTTACTCTCTACTTTTTAGATCGATGCAAATAAAAGGGTTTTAATTCTTATTCTTTTCAGTACAGTATTTCTTTATATTCTAATTTATAATTATTTTAACCATGATGACATAAAACTATACCAATTGAAGTTAACAGAGGGTTTTAATTATCTTATTTTATTGTAATTTTTTGTCCTAAATAATAGTTATTTGTAAAATATAAACTATAACAGTTTTGTGGAAGCATACATTTATTTAGGCCTAAGCTTAGAGCCTTGAAATTGTAAACATAAATAACTCGGTATTTTAAAAGACTTGTTTTTTAGTCATTAATTTAAGGTTGTTAAGTAAAAACCCCGTTTAGGTGGATACGTGGACTCTTCTAGTCCTTCCTGAATGGTGACAGGGATATCGGGTTTCGAATCCCGACAAAGTGTACTGAAAGTGTTTATTTATAAATATTTTCCCACTCTCCTTTCACACAAATTCTGGGTACTCTCCACCTAAAATGGCATCTCCTTAAGGTGTAATGGAAGACGAGGCGAGAAATTACCAGTGTTTTTGAAGTTTTTATGGCAAAACATTTTATTTTGCTTTAATAAATCAAATATTTATCCCGTGCAAACATAAGAGTTCAATTTTCTTAACGTGGTGACTTCAGCAGTTTGTTGAATATTTGTCATGAGTATTAGTGGCATTAGATGATAAACCTTTTAATTGGATATAAAAAGTTGTCATTAAATTCTAAAACACCCTTGACAGATATTCACGTACTGTTGATATAAACATGTGAAGAAAATTAAACTATGTTTGTACTGAAGTAATATTTGATTTCTGATTACCAAACCCTTCCTTCACCTCTGACAAGACATCTTGTGAATGTGAGGAATGCTAGGCCTCCACCGTAGTTCGGATTCCACGTTAAACTGTAGGTCCTCCATTTCATCTCACAATCACCCTACCATTATACATTAGCGTAAGTGCGTATAACCCTAACGGGTAGTAAGACTCGGTGCTAATAATAATAATATTTGATTTATTTAGGCCAATTAAATGTTTTGATATAAAAACTGCAAAACACTGGCCTTTTCTTGCATTCCTTTCCATCCCACTTTAAGTTCTATCCCATTAATGTTATCAAATACGGAAAACCCAAACTGGTATTAAGACGAAGTCTAAAAAATGTAACACACCCCCAGCATTTCCCACCAAAAGAAATGACAGACAGAGGTAGGCACAAGAGAGTTATAATTTATTGACAAAAACAAGATACAACTCATTGGGGGAGTGGCACATAGGAGTTATAGAAAGAGCCCGCAAGCCAGAAGGGCTGCGAAGCACAAGGGATACCACCAGGGCCTGAAGGGCCTTACAACAACAAAAGCAACAGGCGGCCCCTTGGAATCAGCCACCTTCAAAATGGCGTCTGCATAAAACGGCAACAAAAAACCCTAACAAATTGGTCTCCAGTTTACTAACAACATACCATACAAAAAGGGCCAATTGTCAATATGAGCCGAGGGACAATCCCTCCTCATGATTTTCAACATAGAGCGAGCCAACAGCTCATGCCCTAAATAATGGCACTAACCCTATGCTATTATTTTACATTTGTCTAAGTTTTAAATACACTCGAGAAAACCAAAAGTTTAAATGGCAAATAATACGTCCTTAGAGACGCAAGCCCTGGGCGGCCCGCGGCCCCGCAATTAATTAATATACAAAGATATACACTAGAAAAATATATACAAAGAACTAACCTAACTCTATCACCTAACATGGCGTCCAAACAATAATGGACTTTGCCGCCGACTGGCGGTTCCACATTTCTCTAACCTTGGCAAAAACAAGGCGGCAAATATAAATAATCCTCACATTAAAGATTTAAATATGCCAGAGGAGACCAGACGTCTATAAAGAAAGCCTAGCCATAAGGGCTGACGAAATGTATAGTTACAAAGTTCTTTGGTGATAGATATAAACAGAATTTTGAAAAGTAGAAGATTAAAGCCAAAATGGAATTTGGAACTTAGTGTCGAGCCTACAAAAGTTAGGCTGCTTACCCTCGAAAGCCCGGAGCGTAATCTGTGTCCTCTCTCTGGGCTCACGCCATTATATACAATCAGAGAAACCATGTGCTCTCAGAGCAAGGAACAAACACAAGGGGGGGGGGGATATTTCTAGAATGATCTCGATAGCCAATGAGCGAGGTAAGCGCATTGAAAAATAGTCCGTGGAAGGATTATATCTGCATTGCGGCAGAACGGCGCGCGCATACTTGTAGTCACTGTCTTCCACTTTGGCGGAGTGGTGGGGGAGGGGGAGCTCAACCACACGCCCGGCGATGAGGTGTGGAGCTCCGGTTCAGTCGAATGTTGATGTTGTGACGACGAGCGTCTCCGGCGTGCATTGCAGTGGAGTCGGAACGAGTCAAGTTGGGCCGCCCTGGTGTGAGTTATCATTTCTTCTATGTTAGGTTGTGACTAGGTCACAAAAACTACACTTATAATAGTTGATTTTTTGTATATATACTGGCTTTGCTCGTTGGGGGCTCCGCCCCCAAGCACCCAGTGAGTTTTATTTGCAAGTAGATGTGATATAATGTCATTCCAGAGCAGTTTTTTGATAAGTCCTCCCGTTTAGCCACAAGAGAACTCCAAAGAAAGGTTCGCACCGACTTTAAATTTGCTCGGCCATTTTGAATTTTTTTCGGGGGTAAAAGTTCAAAAAAATTTAACTTTTTAGAATTTTACCGTCGGTTACAGGGTAGAAGCTATAAGTTTGCCAAATTTCAAGTTTCTAGCTCATCTGGAAGTGGGTAAACATTAAGGTCAGTGAGTGAGTCAGCCATGTGGCTTTATAGTATAATAATAATAATAATAATAATTATTATTATTATTATTATACTATAAATATATATATGGTAGACACAACTACATACACCACGTATACTACATGCTCCACTCATCTAGAGAGGAGAATCATATTTGTCATACTTACACAGTATAACATTTAATATAATCAACCCAGTGGACAGATACTACAGATAAAAACCATAAGTCTTTTTAAGCACCACCGCTTCTTACTAACCGTTCGGGCTAAACGTATATGTACTAACTACGTTAATGTGTTAGGAATGCATAAGGCTTAATTAAGAGGAAGTGTACCCGCATTTGTGTGGAGGGAGAGTGAAAAACCATTTAGGGAATAGCATCCTCAATAAAACTGACCGGGATTCGAGCCCTGATCTCCCCCTCTTTGCAGTCCAGTCTATCGCCATTAATGCTAACTTGATGTGTTATCATATTTCACTGACGATTAAAATCTTTCATTTTATAAAATACACATCAATTAATGATTTCAAAGATTAGTCTCAAATTTGTATTAGGTCTAAAATTATTATGTATTTGAAATATGGTGATAAGGTTTGATAAATGCCTAGTGTTTTTGTGATTTTTTTCCATTTTTACTTTCTCATACAAACATAAAGAATTATTGTAATCGTTATAGTTTTCAACCTTAAAAAAATTTCGCCCCAAAAATAATTAGTTTCTTAAGGTGCGGCAGAAGGGAGCGCGAGTAGTTTTACAATTTTTGTAACATTACACTACGTTGCTACTGGAGAAATATTTGAATTATTTGGGCTAAAAAGTTTCATTTCTATAAAAACTGTAAAAACACTTCGTTCCCTTCGGCCGCACCTTAAGGGTATTCACAATAAAGGTATTTTTGAAAATTAGAAATTTTAAACAAATAGCTTTAATCATTTTGATTAAAATGTATTTATCTGAGGATTTGTTGACAGTAGAAATAAAAAGTTATACTTGTTTTTTGGTGGAAAATTTGTTTAGTATTGGTTACTGATTACTGATTTTTTAAATTTGAAATAATTTAAAACTGACTTCAATGATTTGGTTTAAAATGTTTGTCTGTTAAGTCTTAACAACATAAATAATTTCCCCTATTTGTTTTTCTTTAAAAAAATTATTTAATAATAATTAATAGTGACAATTCTTTGAAAAATTTGATATTATTTTAAAAATAGCCCTAACAATTATTAAAAAAAATTGGTATTTGTAGGCTATTTTGCATGATAAATTATACTGTAAGTTTATTTTTCCATGGTAAATTAATTTTATGGAAGTTTACTTACAATTTTTTTGTCGGAAATGGCCTGTATGAATTAATTTAAAATGGATATCTGGGATTTTTCCCCCCATTAAACATACGAGTACACCTTATTTTTACAAATATAAATAATTATAGTTGTTTACAAAAAAACATATTAAAAAAAATTGATATTAAAAAAAAACATTTTAACAATTTTGTTTAAAAGTCATATATGAATTGTGTTTATTGTGATTAACAAGATGATCTAGAGTTTTATTTTAAATTGAAAACCTACTTTAGAAAATTTTGTCCCAAGCTGTAAAACACTATATGATAACGTTTGTACGATTGTCTCGCACCCGCCTCGGTGGCGTAGTTGGCTAACGCGCTAGTTGTGTTGAGCTCGACTGCTGAGGACGGTAAGATCGAGGTTCGAATCTCGGTCGGGTGAACTGGAGGTGGTTTTCCCTAATTGGTTTTCCACTCTAACTCCACGCAAATGCGGGTTCACTTCCTCTGATCCAACCTTCCCAATTCCTAATCCATTAGCGTAATTAGTACTTAAAGCGTATAACCCGAAAGGGTAGTAAGACGCGGTGTTAAATAATAATTAAAAAATTGTCTCGTACAGTTTATTATTTTAATTAGGTATATTATTTTAAACAAAGTTAAACCATAAAGTTGAAAAGAATAAACAATACAGAGTACCTAAAAAAAAAGCCAAGTAGCTATGTGAAAACTTCCGATTGAACCTTTTCTTTTCTAGTGGGTTTTAGCGCTAGCCAAACCTTTTTGAGCTCGGCAAGTTCTTGCTTGAAATATTATGCACACAAAATTAATAAAAGAGAAAAATTGTTTCACTTTTTTCATTCCCGTTGACGTTTTTATTACCTTTCTTTAGTTCTTTTCTTGATTATTTACTGTTAAACAACGATAGAAGTCAAAATACTTCTCAGGTATAGTAATAGCACTGTCTCTAAAACGTGTAAATGTCTTTGAAGCTAGCCTTCTCTATCTTCTAGTGATTTTTTTAAATTAAGGTTACTTAATGTATACTAATTAATATCAGCACTGGCCTTAAAATTAATTTAATTCTAGAAATGACATAATCTTCTGACCTTCAGCTTATCACTAAGAAATGGGAAGCCATATTTTCAATAATAACATATTTTTAAGCCATGCCTGGAGTCGATCACAGGTCTATTCAAAAGGTAAAAGCGCTATAAACTGAGCTAGGATCTAAGACAGTCGATTTATGTCTGGCCAATCTGTGTTCTCGATCGCCCCATTTACAGTTCGGGTTAAGACATTGTAATCGCTGCTTCCTAACCTTCTTCTTCCGTGACAGTGGACTGAAGATGAATGAATGGAGACCGAGATCTAGTTATTGGCGAGAACGAGGTAGAATGGAAACAGAGAGGCCGTGGTGATGGATCCACCCTTCAAGAGAAGAGGTCAACTAGAGAAACACCCTTCATCTGACTTGACCGTGGAGGAAAGAGTTGGACATACTTCTCAATCTTTGCTTTGAATAAAAAAATAATATAAAAAAATAAAGGGATCTTCACTCTAAAGATTCTTTGCTCTAGGAACACTCATATTATAAACTAGAAGATCACTCTTGAAACGACGTTATCTGCTTTGTGATTTCAAAGATATTTTGTGAAGCTAGCTGCATACTAAATTGACGCAACTAATCACCTAAAGTACTATCACACACTTAGACGCCAATGTGTGAAATAAAAAGAAAGAAAATAAAAGGAGTGGTTCGCCCTATTAGGCCTCTAATCTACCTAATGATATCACTTCCCCTCTTCCTCTGACGAGTATATACAGACACACTACTATTAGCGGTTGGCCTCGGTTGTCTTGGGGTAAAGTGATCGACTCTGGTCCCGGCCATTTCGCTCTCACTGGTAGATATGATCGTGTGTTGATAATATAAGTAGCTTCAGAAAGTACACCTCAACTACATCGAATAAATACATAAAATACCATTCTCACCCTGACAACATTGACTAGAATTTCAAAATTACCTTTTTCTCGTTTACTACTATAAATATACATAAATTTCCACATATTTTTTAATCTATATCCCAGCAGGAGGAAGCCTACATACCATTTTCTTTAATAAGTGAAATAGCTTGAGCTGTGAACGATTTAAAAAAAATACGTTCTTACAAAAAACTACTTTAAGATCAAAAACTGTGTTGGGGGTCCGGGGTTCAATCCTTGGTCCAGGTATAGATTTATATGATTACCAAACCCTTCCTTCACCTCTGACAAGACATCTTGTGAATGTGGGGAATGCCAGGCCTCCACCGTGGTTTCTACCATTACACATTAGCGTAAGTGCGTATAACCCGAACGGGTAGTATGACGCGGTGCTAATAATAATAATAATAATAATAATAAAGATTAAAAATATAATTTTGTGACAATGTAAGGATTTTTTTTAGAAATTGTTAAGGACTTAAGTTATTTTTTGGTTTCAATGTTATATCTTTAAAACTCCCTTAATAAAACTCAAATACATTAACATGGAAAATCCTGTATGTACTTACCATGACGTCAGAGGTAGGCAACTTCCTTAAAACAAGTATGGTTCCAGATGTTCTCACCAGAGTTTATCAAATAATTTATTTACTTGTGTTGCTACCCTTTCGGGCAATCCGCATTAAAATTATACAAATGAGGTAGTATTTGGAAGGTAGACTTTAAAGGAAATGTACTCGCATTTGCATAGAGGAAGCTGTGGAAAAATAACACTCTGTTTATCAGGCTGGCTGGAATTCGAACCCCGATCTCTCCGTAACCAGCAAATTCAGTTTCAAGAGTGATGCATTAGACCTTGCGACCATTGGTTTTGTGTTTGTTACTTTAGGTCAAGTATTTTTTTTAATTTATTCATTTTTTTAACATGGAAGTTAAACATAGTAAGTATATTTTTTTAAACAATCAAACAATTTATCAACTCTGATGATAATACAATTTATTAAAATTTGAGGCTTTAAACCCTCTTCTATTAACATCACTTGGCATACATTTATGCCGCTAGAGTATTATTATTATTTAACATCGCGTCTTACTACCCATTCGGGTTATACGCTTTAAGTACTAATTTACGCTAATGGATTAGGAATTGGGAAGGTCGAATTAGAGGAAGTGAACCCGCATTTGCGTGGAGGGAGAGTGGAAAACCATTTAGGACACCCCCCAAGTTCACCCGACCGAGATTCGAATCTCGATCTCCCCGTCCTCGGCAGTCTAGCTCAACACGACTAGCGCGTTAACTACCTACGCCACCGAGGTGGGTGCTGTTAGAGTAAAAGCACTTTTATATAAAAATAATGTTAAAATTATGTTAAAAATATAAAAACATTATATTAACATAATGTAAAACTAAAATGCAATTTTGGTTTGAATAGAACAATTTTTAGTTATTTCACACTCATGAAGCCATCGATACTCCGAGTACATAATATGCGAACGAAATATTGATAAGGTAAATATTAATGCGTGACCGATGTATTCTGAATTTGTCAATATTTGTTAGCGTTAATGGAACACGCGCAAACTAAATTTGAAATGCTAGGGGAAAATTGCCAAAAACACTTGGGTTAAACCAAAATTGATGCGATTTGAATAGGAGAATATTTATTTTCTTAATGGATTTTTTTTAAATCACTTTTGTAAATAACTTTGTTTAACACTAATAACAATCCTGAAAATATAAATTATATTATTATTATTATTAGCACCACGTCTTACTACCCGTTCGGGCTATACGCACTTACACTAATGTCTAATGGTAGGGAGATTGTGAGATGAAATGAAGGACCTACAGTTTAACGTGGAATCCGAACCACGGTGGAGACCTGGCATTCCTTACATTCACAAGATGTGGTGAAGGAAGGGTTTGGTAATCAGATAAATTTGTGCCGGGACCGAGGATTGAACCCCGGCCGCCAGCACAGAAGTCTGACACCTTTATAAATTATAGAATTCAGTTTGTTGAAATTTCTAGCAAGTGTCCAAACAATTTTTCTAATGTCCATAAATCCTAAGTTTTTGAAAACTATTATATTATATAATTATATATAATTTATATACACTCTTGTTTACCCTGGAATGAAGGTAAGCTTGCTAAACATCATGATAAATTAAGTTTACTTATGGGTACGGTTATTTAAGTTAATTCTACAATACCAGTTTTAGTGCAAAATTTTAACAAGTGTATAATAATAATTATAAATAGGTACTCAATGATTTCAAATCATTACATTTCACGAGTTATAAGGGGTCAAACTTGCCAGTACCATTATTATGGTAAAGTAGTTAATTTATGGGTCTGAAATTTAGTATAACTAGATATATGAATTGTACACAATTAAATATGTACACAATTAAATATGTACAGTGTTAAAGAGAAATAAGGATGCCAGCTGCCTTATCCGATCAGTGTTGCTGGAATTGGCCGATAGATTGCTACTTCTTTTACCAGATAACCCTTTTAACCCCAAATATGTTCAATTCCCTGACAAAATATTATAAAATATTTTTTTTTTTAATAATTCTCCCTATCGAATGACCTTAAAGATAATCGAAATCCAAGCCATTTAACGTATTACGAGTTGTAGGTGGGAAACATCGCCTAAGACAACTTTATTACTTGTACAAGTCACAGTGTTTAAGATAAATCCCAAAGTAAGTTCAGACCTTTTGTGGTTTTTGTGAAAATCTACACGGACATCAACAACTCTTCATAACATTGGGAACTCTGTCTTAATAATGTCCATACATTCACGAATTAACTTAAATTATTATAGATTGTAGTTTCACTATTGTAAATTTGTAAACAATGGTATTTATATTAGCACCACGTCTCATTATCTGTTCATAATACACCTATATTTACTAATCACACTAGTGAGTTAGGGATGAGAAAGGTTGAATTTATAGGAAATATACCTTCATTCGCGTGTAGAAAGAGTGTAAAACAATTTAGGAGAATCTAACCTTAAGTACACCTGGTCGGGATTCAAACCTAGATCTCTCCATCATCGGCAGTCTAGTTTGTTGTTAAAGTGACGCCTTAATCATGCGGCTCCCAAAACATTGGTCTAATAATCCAAAAATAAATGATTTTTTATCATCAACAACAACAAAATTTGGAAGAACTTGAGAAAGTGTAGTAGAAAGAAATTTATAGTTTTAAATATTTTGACACATCTTTGATATATAAGCTTTAATTTTTTTTTTAATATGAAAATTGTTTAGGGAAAAAAAAGTCCGAGAATCATTGTAAAAGGATTCTCTACAAGTTTTAAATATATAGATGTTATCACAAGGGGGGGTCACAAAGGCTTGTGTGTCGTCATGTCGTGTGTTGCGCAAACAAAGTTAGAGTGAATGATTGCTGCTAAAGGTACTTTCCAAAAGTGGTTGCATCACAGGTGGCAGTTGTTGTTTTTTTATGAGAGATTCCGCCTTGATAAATCAATTTGGCACATCTATCTAACCAATGGATGATCTCCGACCTATTTGATTGAATCATCTGGATTATTTCTCCCAAAGTAACCCTCGGTATTCATGGAGATGACACATATCCTCCAATACACCTCGTACAAGGCCACCTCAACCGTTTTGATGTATCGTTTCCCGGCCGTGTCAATATTTTGTCATCCGCCGATGATGCATGCGATGTCCAAGAGGTGAAAACATCGTCCTTTCACAAACCATCTAACGTTGACAGATCACCCTTCCACTTCACTTCTTCCCAATAACTTGTGATCCCCCCTCCCCCCCCCCCCTCGGGGTCCCCAGTACTACATTCTAGCGACGGCAGGGCTGCCATGCCTGACCCTGTACCGGGGACTACTGGATCATACCTTTTTCATCCCTACGCCATTATTTTAATTAAATTCAGAAAGACCTGGCACATAAAAAAAAAGCTGTTAGAAAATCTACTAATGAAGTATTTTGTATTTACTGATATTAATTAAGATATGTAAAGTATTTACTCTGAGTTTAATTTGTTTTAATATTTTCTGAACAATTAATTTTTTTATATATATAAAGGTTTTTTTGCACCTTGTCTTACTAACCGTACGGGTTATATGCCTATATATTAATTACATTAATGGTTTAGGGATTAGGAATGGTTGATTGAAAGGACGTGCACCCACATTTGCGTGGAGGAAGAGTGTAAAACCATTTAAGGATAACCAACCTCAGTGCACCCGACCGGAATCAAAACCCGATCTCCCCGTCTTCGGCAGTTTAGTCCAACGCGAGAGTTGCACGTTAGAAAACGCAGCCACCAACGCGGGTTAATTAATTTAACACTGAAATATGGAGAATTTCCTTAAGATACGAGCTATAAATAAAAACACATAAGAGTGTATTAAATAAATTATTAACAAATATATCTCAGTATGAAAGAAGATGCTGTTTAGTTGAGTTATTAAATGTTCTAACATAAAGACTTATCATTGTGTTTCTTGACAACATAGCACAATGTTTTAAAATAATGAATACAATATGTATTATGGATGCGTTGCTTCATAAAATATCTTATAACAAATAACTGTATAGTCTAGTGCAATGATGCAAGATGATTAATTGGCAACTTAAATGAAGTCTTTTAAGATCATTTTAATAGTTAATGGTTCTCTTGGCAACAACATCAATCAATATTACCATCAACTAAAAATACGGATCTTAATATCCCAAATAAAACTTGAACTAAGATACAATGTAATTTTCATAGGAATGGCATTATCTGGCAGCTAGAATATTTTACGACCCGTTTGGGCTATACGCTTGTGTACTAATTACGCGCAAGGTTTTAGGTAATCAGGAAAGTTATATTTAGAGGAAGTGTATCAGCATTTGCTTGGAGGGAGAGTATAAAACCATACATAAAATATGTCTACAGAAGAAAAATAGTTTATTTTGTTCACGGGGTGGTATTAACATTTCCTGAATTTCTTTAAAGGGTTTACTGGAATTTAGTGACAACTTTTTCTCTTAATTTAAAAAGTTTGTCATTTAATTTCACTCTGATCATGACAGATATTGAACAACTTTTGGTATCACCATGTTGAGAAACTTAAACTCTTCATTTATAATGGAGCAATATTTTTATTATTTTGGTTAAAAAACTGTTTTGCTATTAGGACTACAAGAACACTTAACATTTTCTCGCGTTCGTTTCACTCCCATCTTAAGAACCGGAAGCGAGTTCACATATTACAAATAAACGAGGAGTAGGGAGATAAAATGTCCCTAGATTAGTTTGAAAGACCAAGAGTGGTATTATATATTAATGTCACCACGTCTTACTACCTGTTTAGGTTATATGTTTATGTACTAACTAAGCTAAATATTTAGGTTGAATTAGAGGGACTGTACCCGAATATGCATGAAGGGATATTGAAAATCCATTTGGGGAAAACCACCCTCAGTACACTCGACCAGAATTCGAACCCCCATCTCCCCGACATCGGCAGTCAATTCGATTGAGTGATGTCTTAGGGCTTAGACCATAATACCACTGAAGCCGGTGATACTGCAGAGAAAAACTAAATGTATCGTTACATTTTTCATTAGTTAAGTTATTATTTTTTATCTTTAAGTAGTTTTTAAAGTTTTTTTTATAAATCATCTACAACTTTGGCTATTTGGTCACAAAAATAGCCTGTAGGAATCTTCCTGCCATGATGTAGTTTAAAAAAGTCCCTGGTAGCATATGTCTATCTAGAATAGGAAACAAGAAAAAGGTAAAATTAAAAAGCAAGTCAATTTTTCAAGGCGCAAATATTAAAGTGACTGTGTAAACTCGTCATAAGAAGAGGGTAGTGGTTATCAGCATAAAAACAAGAGCACTCACAGGGTGAACTCATTTTATCCCCACTCTCTGTTTCGTACATTGGCGTCTAAGAGTGATAGTGTTTAGACTGCTTAGGTGCATCAAGTTAAGAAGCAACACGCTTCGCAAAATAGCTTCGAAATCTCCAAGCAGGAATTGTCGTCAAGTTAGTTCAAATTGAGAATATTTTGAATGGGAAGTAATACGCGCCACACACAAACACAAAATTAGAACAGATATCACATATTTCTAATACCATTTAGAATAGTTCTCAATATTTTCATGGTCCAATGACGTATGTATTATATAAACGTAATTTTTCAATTAAATTTTTGAATTAGTAGTAAAGATATTAAAGTGGAGATTAATAATAGAATACATTTGGGAAATAAATACTATTACTCGGTTTGTAGGCCATTAACGTGTCAACTGTTGAGAAACATGCTTTCTCACCTTACACAATGAGAAGAAGTTTAGGGTATTATAAAACTTAAGTGCTTGGAAAAATATCTGATCCAAAAAAGAAATTAAGATAGGGGAGAGTGGAGCAGGTTACAGGTTGATGAGTTACATACACTGTACTCATCACAAGATATTGTTAATATAATCAAATCTCGCAGATTCAGGTGGGCAGGACATGAAGCGTGAATGGAAGAAATTAGAGCCATGTTCAGGGTACTGACTGGTAAACCCAATGGGAAGAGACCATTGGGAAGATCTAGATACAGATGGGAGGATAATATTAGATGGTAGACCTGAAAGAGATAGGGTGGAATGAGGAGGAATGGATAGAACTGATTCAAGATAGGAATAGGGAGTAATAGGGTGGAGTGGATATAATTAGCTCAAGGTAGGAATAGGGTGTAATGAGGTGGACTGGATAAAACTAGCTCACGATAGGGACAGGTGGCGCAAATGTGTAGGTACGGCAATGAATTTTCAATTTTCTAATGCCATATAGAACAGAATTAAGTAAATTTGAGATTATCCTCACTCCGATAATTCAAAGAGATTAATAATTTTCTTCTCAAAATATATGCTCAAATAGTTATATCCATTTTTAGTCGAAATTATTTGTTTGGATTACCTCAAAATTGGTCTAAATTCCTATATATACACTAATGGTATGACTATAATTTATTAGTATAACAGCGTAAGATTAAATCGTTGAATTAATCAATTAGCTCGTGCTTAAAATGTTTTACTGGAACTATAATATAATTTACAACCTAATGACTTGATGTACAGAGAAAAACCTACGAGAATTAATACGGGGTTTATTGAGTGTTAAATTGTAGTAAAGCGGCACGCACCTTTTAAGTGCATTATTTTATCACACAATAATTAAATATCTGTACGTTTAATAGAAAATACTATCAAAATTAACATATTAACTAAATCATTATCATTATCATTATTAGCACCGCGTCTTACTACCCGTTCGGGTTATACGCACTTACGCTAATGTGTAATGGTAGGGTGATTGTGAGATGGAATGGAGGACCTACAGTTTAACGTGGAATCCGAACCACGGTGGAGGCCTGGCATTCCTCACATTCACAAGATGTCTTGTGAGAGAATATTAATTAAAGGGACTAATCCTTAAGTTAATAATAAATTAAAAATAAGGTACAAAAATACCATCACATTGTCAGTGATTAGTAACATTTAGATAATATCATTGTTACATAACAAACACGTGCTTCTTCATTGTGTTGTAAGCCTAAGTCAGCCAGCCAAATGCAAAACAGTCCGCAATAATATAACAAATATATTATTATCAGCTCAACTTGTATTTAGTTACACATCAATGTTTCAAACTAAACAAAACAATACGAATAAGGACACTTTCTAACGGTTGTATCCTGATTGCGAACAGGGCAAAATTTGCCCAAATTGCGAACACGCCCAAAAATGTTACGGCCACCTAAATATACAATGTCCAAATTGTGAAAAAATTAAAGAATTACTTACGGGACGTTAGGGTGGGTACGTGGGTGGAAGGAGCTACTGGCAGCACCCACCTGCAACTGGAGCTTTCCTCTTGACCAAGCTTAGCGTAACCTAGCCTAACCTAACATAACCTAACCTAACATAACCTATCCTATCCAATATTAGCCTAGCCTAACCTAACCTAACATAACCTATCCAATACTAGCCTAACCTAACCTAACCTAACCTAACATAACTTATCCTATCCAATACTAGCCTAACCTAGCCTAACCTAACCTAGCATAACCTAACCTAACCTAGCCTAGCATAACCTAACCTAACCTAGCCTAGCCTAACCTAACCTAACATAACCTATTCTATCCTAACATAACCTATTCTATCCTAACCTAACCTAACCTAACCTAGAAATACTCGTGTATGCAATTTAGTTAAATTGACGAAGCTAAAAAGAACGTGTGACTGCTAGGACCACATGGGCTGCCCCTATTATTAAATTAGGGGTGTGATGGCACAACAAAATGGTGTGTCCGCAATATGAAGTGTTCGCAATCAGGAGGCCACCCTTTCGAAGGATTGAAACTACAGGATGTTTCGCTCGCTTGTTTGCCTTATTAGCTTTTAAACAAATGGACGTAGTGTATGTATGAGAAACACTCAGTGGCCGAGAGCGAGTGAAACATCTTGTAGTTCATTGGGAGCTGGGTGGCATCGCGTGAGTACGGGAGTACGCTCTTGCGCTAGCCCCTAGTTCGATGTAGAGTTAGACCACCGAGTTAAACATACCAGAAGGATTGACTTTGGCCAGTGACTCTGTTTAGGACCTGAACTATTATTATAACTGACTACATCACATTTTTTGACTACAGTTAACAATATAATTCCCCAAAACTCGAGGACAGCTATATTTTAACGCTCCCTCCGAACATCCTTCTCCGCAATTAAGCCATCCTGACAACTTTCCCACGGGGGATTAGCAGGACGGGTAGCGACAACATATCATTTTAACAAAACACACAGATTTAAATATTCACACAATATAAAAATGAGTGCTATGTTTCAGCTCGAAGTTAAATGGAACACATAATAAATGGTACGGTGCACCACAGAGACTTTCTGCCACTTTTAACTTAAAATATACACTTACTAAAAACTCGTAAGATTTGGGAAACTAAACAATAGGGCTATAGTATATACATTGTTGCAGAAACGTTTCTGTACACTACACCAAAGATCATAAAAGAAATAATACAAGCTGTTACTTACGCTATGGCATTAGGAACTAGGATCCTTGTTACAGAAAAACTTGAGAAAGGCGAACCATCTTTGTCCACCAAAGAGTATAAGAATCAAATTCATTTTCAAATACCTGAATTTAAAAGTGTACATATATTTGCTTATAGCTAAGAAATTATTGGTTTTTATAAAAATATATTTCAAATAAAAGATTTTTATCTCTAATAGTTGTACAATTTTACAGTGTTAAATTTTTTCGTATCTCAAACAGTTGCGGAGAAATGATGAAAATTGTAAAGTTTTCCCCGTGTCAAGTTCCCTCAAAGTCATTTTAATGAGAATATGAGAGTTGCCGTCTTGTTTGTAGTGAAAAATGCTGTCTATATATAAAATTTAATCAAAATCCTTAGAGCGAATTTTGTTAAACTCAATTTTCCTCTTTTTTCCCTTCAGTAAAATACCCTTAAAACTAGGATCAGATATCTAATTCAAAAAATCCCTCGGGATGGATCTTATGAAAACACCAAGCTTTAGCCTAATCGGTAATGGGTAAAATCTTTTCAGTTCTAGACAGAAATAAAGATAAATAGCATTGCTAAAACCACATCTTTGGTTTCAAGGGGTCATGGAAGGTAGACATTTATCCAAATATCGCATTCGATCTTTTTGGCGATTGCAATACTTTCTCTCTAGGGTGTTGAGAAAAAGAAAAAATCTTTAAGGTATTTGAAATAATTGTATTTATTTATGGAAGGAAGGTCAATAAGAAATATGTGGTATATTTTAAAATATATGGTACTACACAATCGTACAAAGTTTCTCATAGAGGTAGTATTATAGCTTGGAAGAAAATTTTCAAAAATAGCTATTCAGTAAACTATATTGAATTAAGTTTTCCTCAGAAAAACAAACATAAATTCTTCTTAATCACAATAAACACTCTTTATATACATATTTTAACCAATTATTAGACCATTCAAAAATAAATATTACATTTAAATAAATGCAGCTATTTGTAGACAATTTTCATATTATTTTAAATAATGAAAATATATTCCTATTTATCATGAAAAACCATATTCAGATACCCATTTTGAACTAAATCTTAAAAGAAATTTTCAAAAAATTTCAAATTTTTATCAGTTAACTTTCCTTAAATTAATTTACTTTATAAAAACCAACATAAATAATTATTATTTATCATTTAAAGTAGTCTACAAATTCTAATTTTAAACAAAATCAATACACTTTTATTAAAAATTTTAGGTAAAAAAAAGTCATTAGAGAACTTAATATTATGGTGTGGGCTAAAGAAAGTTGTTATTTTTATTGAGCTGTCTCAATCTTACTTATGGGTCGGACAAATATTAAAGTCGCAGAAATACGAACGATACTAGTAGTAATATTCAATATACAGCCAGTCCCTGTGATGACTGGAGTGAAGGTGTCGCTTGTAGGGTCACTTGGTGGCTTTGCAGACTGACATGCAATGGTACCTTCTGGTTCAGCGAGGAAAGCAGTGGGGAAATACATCACCCCTCATTTCCCTAGTACGCCTCTTAAGTGCTACCTATATCTTACAGTTGATGGTGGAACTGTTGAGTATCCAACCAAATTTCGGATTGAGCATTATGGATACATACATACATATATACATACATAGCATACATAACATACATAACATATACAGTATAACATACATAACATATATAACATACATAACATTCATACATTGCATATATCGCATGCATTGCTTACATTGCATAGATTACATTATATTACATTACATTTTGAACCAAATTGTTACAGCAATTCTTAAAATTTCTATTAATGTTCATGTGTATTTGGTACGGATTAATAATAATAATAATTGAAAGTAAGGTTGTATTGTCGTGTTAATTATTTTTACTCATCTCACCAAAAATTATTCCATATTAAACCGTAAAATTTCACAGATTTTCCAATAGTATGAATTAAAATCAACCATCTTTAATACAAATAAGACTTGAAGATGCTGAAAAATCACCTAAACATGTCGTTGTCATAGAAGAAAAATTTAAACGAAATAAAATATGTAGAAGGTAATAAATATAATAAACAAGACAATATAACATTACTATTTATTCTTAAAATGTTCTAATTTGAAAAAAATAGTCATCTGTAGTTTACCCTCAAACGAATCTCCCCCCGAAATATTATAAAGTTTTTTCCTTCAAAAAAGTTGGAATTTAAAAAAAATCACTCATCAATAAACTACCCTTAGTTTGAGGGTTAGGGTCAAAATAAAACGTCCCGAGATATTGCCCTATAACATCAAAATATAAAATTTGAACAAAATTCATCAACCGTTTCAGATCCGTGGACAAGGACAGACAGAATTGTAAAATCCACATTTTTGGGTTCGAACGCACACAAAACATAAAGATTCATCATAATCTATAGTTAGAAAATGTTCTCGATTGCTCTTAATATTATAAAGTAAAAAAATAATAATTCTAAGCCGTTGGTACATTTAAAAATATTACGCTGTAGCACAGAGTTCCATTGCAACAAAATTGCCATTTTTATCATTTGGGTCGACTTTAAAAAAAATAGTCCATCTCAGAGTCAGTCCAATGTTAAATAATTGCTTTGTTAGCTGCTACATTGCATCATCCCCCAAAACCATTTGAAATCTCTAAAAACCTTACCCTCTATGATTTACAAAAAAAAACTAATTGAAGTTCAAATAGATTACCTCAAAAGTAAAACGCTCAGCAATATATAAGCATTTCCTACTTTGCAGGGGTAACCTTTACCCATCAATTCCAAAGAATTTTTTTTTCTGTTCCGGACATTTTGTTAGTAGAGGGTTGAGCGGGAGTGAGGTTAATTAATAAGTGGTGCAAAACAACGCCATTGAGAGGCGTTGTTTGAAGACCACATCGCAACCATTCATGGAACAGCAAGATAAGGAAGTGATACTGATTAGGTCTGTACTGTAGTATTTCTGGAATGAGTAGTCAAGGTTGTGCGTTCCTTAGTCTTGCTATCTGGCACAGCACCGAGAGGGGTAGCATACGTTTGGAAAGTCCGCATTGTTTAATAAGTTGTTTGATATCTGTTTAAATAGTCCTCAACCAAATGTAAGTGAAAATTATCAGCAGGTTCATGACCTATTAAATAGTTTACATTTTGAGTTTAAAGTTTAAAAAAAGACAATGACAATTTACCTCAACATTTGTACAGCTGAAATTAAAGGAAAAAATTTATTAACCTAGTTCTATATTTCATCTTTCAAATAAATTAATGTTTTGGTAGGGTCACAAAATAAAATTTGAGGATAATGTAGGATTGTTTTGTAAAATTGTATGTTGTTGTCACCCTTTTTTATTTAGTAAAACATTTTAATTGGTCAGAACTTTAACCTACATTTTGGTGAAAACAATATTGAAAATATTAAACCACTTCATGAACAATCCGGGATTTATAAACGTCACCAACTTTTCACAGTGCTTTCTCGTGTAACTCACCTCAATAACATTTTAATCCAAAAATCTTCACAATATCTGTCATGTCGTTTTTTTATAAAGCTCAAAATCTATAATTAATATTATTTCACGTAAACTCCTACCAATCCTCCTGTGAGAAAATTACTTCCATCTTATTATTTGAATAACAGCTATTGCTTATGATGAAATTTTGTGCTTCTGTCTAAGTATAGTAATCAAAACTTTCGTGGTCTTGTGAACATCTATATAGCAGAGGGTAGCGAGCTTTAATGCAACTTACTCAACTCAGTAGAGTTGATAAAACTATATCATTCGTTTTTTGGATATTCAAGTTTTTCTAAGCGATGGAAAAAAAAAGTAAAATGCTCTGGAATACTTTGTCTGTGTTTGCCACTCTTTTATATTTAACTTGCAAAGTACTACCAGATTTTTAACTAAACTTGGTACATAATATAGACCCCTAGTGGGGAAAGCTTTTCTTTATAATCATTATTATTCATGTCACGACTCCATTTCAACCCTTTCTAAGCTTATAAATAAGTAGTTTGGCGAGTGCAAACTATAGAGCCGAATGCTATGCTAATGTAATTCTTTTTTGTTGTGTATTTTCAAAATATAATTTTAGCTCCTAACATGGGAGATATCATCATTTCGTGATATTTTGGTTATCCCCTGCTTCGAAACAATGATACATAAAACAAACTGTTTGTAAAAAAAATTGTGAATGCAGGAAGAAGTATTTGCATAAGAAGTTTGTCTTACATACATTTATATGAACATTTTGAAAATTTCTGTTAACATTTTACATTATTTGTAACTGTTCAAAGATATTTTCTCCATACAGTACTTTAATTATTTTGAAGCAAAGTGTATTAAAATACAATTACTGTAAACCCTCATAATCTAAAACTGAAACTTTATTTAAAAGCTATGCATAGCTTTGGAATTAAGAGCCAAAATAATAAGATAAGAAAGCAACAGTTATGTGCTATGTGTGTAATATTTTGCTTACAAGTAACCAGTTTGATTAATATCAGTTTATCTAGGTTGTATACATTTGTAAACAAATCTAAAAATGGTGGTATTATCTCATTGGTTGGATCTCTAACACAACGTAAAGTCGTTTAGTTTTGTCGGCCATATACGGGAAAATTAGGTTTCGAATCCTTGTCGGGTGTACTGAGGGTGATTATTACCAAATGGTTTTCCACTCTCTCTCAACGTAAATGCGGATACACTTAATCTATAATTCAACCTTCCTCATCCCTAGCTCATTAGAACAAATGCATATAACCTGAGCAGGTAGTAAGACGTGGTGCTGGGAAAAAGAAGTATGTTGTCAAACTAAGACTTCACGAAACTTTACTCCTCTTCAATAAGTTTGCAAGCGTGATCTTGTATCTAATTTCCTGGTTAATTGGCGGCTCTTTATAGCTCATCTCACGGCCAATTAACCGCGATACTACAGTAGATAGAAGATTATGCTTGAATCATAAACCGCACCCAATCTCGGTTTTCTTCGCGTTTAACTTGATAACAACCCGCTTTGGTGGCCGCATGGCCTAAGGCGCTACACTCGCGGTACTCTTGACTGTCGATGACGAGGATATTATTATTATTATTAGTACCGCGTCTTACTACCCGTTCGGGTTATACGCACTTACGCTAATATGTAATGGTAGAGTGATTGTGAGATGAAATGGAGGACCTACAGTTTAACGTGGAATCCGAACCACGGTGGAGGCCTGGCATTCCACACATTCACAAGATGTCTTGTCAGAGGTGAAGGAAGGGTTTGGTAATCAGATAAATCTTTGCCGGGACCGAGGATTGAACCCCGGCCGCCAGTACTGAAGTCTGACACCTTACCCCTAGACCACCAGGTCACCGACGAGGATATTGAAGTTCGAATCTCGATCAAGTGTACTCAGGGTGGTTTATCAACAATGATTTCCCAATCTCCATCCACGCAAATGCGGGCAGAGGGTGGTATTATTAAATGGTTTTCCACTTTCCCTCTACGTAAATGCGAGAAGAGGGTGGTTTTAATAAATGGTTCTCCACTTTCCCTCCACGGAAATGCGAACACACCTCATCTATATATAGCCTTCCTAATCCCTAAAACTATTAGCATAATCAGTATATAAGTGTACAAACCAAACGGGTAGTAAGACGCGGTGCTAAAAAAAACTGAAAAACATGACAATAGAGAAATTGAGATCAGTGAAATATATTTTACATTTTAAAATATTTATTTTCTAATTTCGTTGTATTTTAATTTTAATATGATTAAGTGGTTTCCTGGGTCTAAATTCCACTTTTTCCTAATACAGACTTAAAGTTACCAGTCCACGATGTTACGTCTGGATCAAGTTACGCCTTACGTAGGTTTAAACCTGCTCATAATATAACTGCGCATAAAAAAACACAATTTCCTTTAGAGAATAGAATAAATTAAATATTACGCTCAAATGATATCAGTATGGATTTCAAAATATAACGAATTCATTTCCTTTCTGACGCATATAAAGAACCGAACTCTGATTTAGAGAGACGTTAGTTAAAGTATTGGATACAAATTTGGGTTCAATATATCGTACTCTGACTTTCGTTTTTAGCTTTCTCTTGATCCTTCGGAGAGAAATTATTGTGATTGTCAACAAAAAAAAATTAACTCGAAACTTTGATAGAATGTCCACGTCTATGACTCTCTAAAAATGATTGAGAGAAAACGAAAATTGCCATTTTGTTAGTAATGTTAAACAATGTCTGGATAAGAAATTTAATTAAACTCGTTAGAGCAAATTTTGATAATACAGTTTTTTTTTTCTCTTTTAGACATTCAGTAAACTACCTTTAATTTTCGGGCTGTGTATATAATTGCAAAAAATTACTCGGGTAGCCTTATAAAAACCCGTTTCAGGATCCGATGTTTGTGGGTTCAAACCCAACTGAGGTCAACGGATTTTTACTGTGCGATAAAAAATAGATAACACAACTCCCTTCAGAGGGAAAGTAAAATCGTTGGTCCTATGTCGATTGTGGCATGTAAACTAAGCCTGGAAGATAGGTGAAAATACCTTTGCGGCAAAATTCGGAAACACTTTCGAACACACTCATAGAAATTCAGTGTGAAAGACATCGGGGAACCACCAAATTTCATGAACTCCCCTAGTACAGTGGATATCTACCAGATGGTGCAGGCAATACTAACCAGCTGAAAGGCTGAGTGCATGTCCAGATCTGTTTGAATAGAAATCACATAAAACCAACCTTCGGCTTGCTGACTTAAGAAGAATGATTATAAAAATATTTTTTTTTTAGGAAAACTTATGAAGGGTTAGTTTAGTGGCACATATTTTATTTTTATTTTGTTCCAAACTTTGTCACTATACCCCCCTGCGGGACGGGGTTAGAATAGTCCCGCAGTAACCCCTGCTTGTCGTAAGAGGCGACTAAAAGGGGAGGCATCTGT
>CABEEJ010003077.1:70169-91562 GCA_901482245.1 Timema douglasi | reverse complement strand
CTCCCTCTATGCAAATGTGGGTACACTTCCTATAAATATAACCGCCATAATCCCTAGTAATCATCAACAAATTAATACATCAGCGTGTAACCCAAACGGTTATTAAGACGCGATGCTAAAAAAAGAATCCGTTTACAGATTACTTATATTCATAATTTAGTTTTAACTCTTCTCAATATTTCTTATAAAACTAGACGTATTACTAAAAATAAAAATATTCTTAGCAGTTATCAAGATGTCTGATGATATGATTACATTGCTCTTTCTCTCCGTTAACTGCAAGGTCAGGGTTCATATTCTAGTTACGTGCTAAGGTGCTTTCCCACAAGGGATTTCCACAGACGTACTTACATTTTTTCCTCGCGCTAATGCGTTTTTCCCCCCTTCCACATATTTAGCCATTAAGTTGAGTATTTGTTTTTCCGTCCTCCACGATGACTAGCCGTTCTATCTATCTGTAAATTTGTACTAATGAGGTAAGGGCGAGAAAGGATTTAGATGAAGTGTACTCTCATTTGCTTGGAGGGAATAGGGGAAACAATGAAAGTTAAAACTACCTCAGTAAACCCAGCTGGTTTTCGAACCCTGGAATCACAATCAACAACAAACCTGACATTAAGAGACCTACTCTTTTGTCCTCATGCTATATTTTATGTTCCCCCCCATCAAAACATAGAAACACGCTAGTGGGCTAGGGATTAGAAAGGTAAAAACGATAGATAACGTACCAGAATATTCCTGGAGGGAGAATGGGAAATCATTCAGGGAAAAGAACAATTCAGTACACCAAGTCAGGATTTAAACTCTGACCTACTCGTCAGTGTTTAGTCAAACTAGATGTGCCTGACATTTGGTCTGCATGCCCACCAATTTGGATAATTTGTAGGCTAGTAGTTGAGATGACCTTTCATTTTAAAATAATGTTAAGCTGTAATAAAAAAAATCAAAGGTACGGGGGAAAAGGAGGAAAGTCCAATTTTAAGTAGAATTAAGCTAGTGCTTCCATCTGTTAGACCAACATGAGACCTTCCTAATGTACTCTGGATTGTGCTTAAAAGAGGTATCTGCAATATTTAAATTAATTAAAAATATTGTCGTGACCTACCCCCAGTGGGCTCGATTTGTCAAGATATCTTGCGGGGGGTGTAAGGTTTGCAGTCAAGGTAGTTGTGTAGGTTCGAAATAATAATTAGGTTCACTAATTTTAGTTTAATACAAGTTACTAAAATATAATATAGAATGTGAAACTAGCCTACCCTAACATAGCCTAACCCAACACAGCCTAACCTATGGCACAATGATCATAATATAAACAAGCGTAACATAATATAAAGTAAAAGGATTGGCGGGGCCGAATTCGTATTTATACATAGGTATATTATCTTTTATAGCCCTCGTGGCCAATGAACGCTGCCCAATTAATCTACGAGTGTGATCCAACTAAGCTATGATGATAATCCTCCTACACTGGATATCATCGGTGAGAGAACTGCTACTATTGGGAAACATCGTTGTCATTTTCTTATTTTCGTGTGGTCAATATTCCCTTGATTATAAACCTGGTTTTGCAACACCGGTTCGTCGACGTTGTCAGAATCTCCTTCTTACCCCTCCTGCCCCTCCCCCTCAGCACACTCCTTTCCAAATTGATTGAAAGCGAAGAGATTTGGCAACAGTTAACCGATAGAGAATGAAAATAAAACTCTTTTCCATAAGACCTGCAATTACCTCAGCGATGATATTAGGGGTAGAGTTGGTGACCGTGGCCCAACTAAGCTATGACGTTTTTGTGACAATGGGTCTGTGGCCCAACCGTAATGTGTCATGGTATTGTGGTACGGGAGGTACTCAAAGTGAACTCATAAAATCTCATACCATATCTGAACCGGAATAGCAGAAATATTATAATGTGTTTCTAGGGGTAAGGTGTCAGACTTCTGTGCTGGCGGCCGGGGTTCAACCCTCGCTCCCGGCATGGATATATCTTATTACTAAACCCTTCCTTCACCTCTGACAAGACATCTTGTGAATGTGGGGAATGCCAGGCCTCCACCGTGGTTTGGATTCCACGCTAAACTGTAGGTCCTCCATTTCATCTCACAATCACCCTACCATTGCACATTAGCGTAAGTGCGTATAACCCGAACGGGTAGTAAGACGCGGTTCTAATAATAATAATAATAATAATAGTAGTAATAATAATAATAATATTAATAAAATGTGTTACTAACGACGACTCGAACACGAATGTTTCTCAAAGGCTAGTACAAGTGTTGGCCTCAGTGCTCTCAACCACTATATACATGTATGTTTTCCCATTAATGATAACTTAACCTCCATGACGTACGTATTTGCCTTGTTACTCCTTCTTCCGTTAAATAAAACCGTCGAGAACTCTTAATAGAGTTCAACTCTACCCAAGTGACTCGTGGCGGTGAGTGCGACTGCGCAGACTAGACGTGACCAGACACACCAAGCGGCTAGTTTCTCTTCCAGTGACGGACCAAACAGAATAACATGTTTTTGTTGCAACTCTTGTGACAAGTTTGTCCTTTTCTTGTCCATCTCACTGAGATTCGTACAATTTTTAGTTCTTCTTCAAATGGTTGCTACCTTGGAGACAGTGGAATGTCCTTGTTTGCTAAGATCAGGAGTGTTGATTATTATAACGACCTGTTGCTCCCTTTAGTGTCAATGGAAGGTGCTTGTTTCCTAAGATCATGATTGTTCATTATTATAACGACCTGTTGCTCCCTTAGTGTCAATGGAAGGAGCTTGTTTCCTAAGATCAGGAGTGTTGATTATTATAACGACCTGTTGCTACCCTAGTGTCAATGGAAGGTGCTTGTTTCCTAAGATAAGGAGTGTTGATTATTATAACGACCTGTTGCTACCCTAGTGTCAATGGAAGGAGCTTGTTTCCTAAGATAAGGAGTGTTTATTAGTATAATGATTTATTGCTCCCTTAAAGAAAACGGAGGGTGGTTATTTTCTAAGATCATAGTTGTTGAAAATATAATGACCGGTTGTTTTTTTGAAGACAATACAAGGTGCTTGAATCCGGAAATCAGCGGTGTTTAGAATGTATAGTACAAATGTTTACCAGCATGAAGAACATTAACGATGTTTGTTTTCTAAGATAATGAATGTTTGTAATTAAGAACTATAAACATTATCACTTAATAATGAATATTTGAAATAAACATTTTGAGCTCTAAATGAAACCACCATAAAATATTTTATTAAGCTCAAATAAATGTTCTTCCTAATGACCTAAAATTTATTTTGAAACTATATACAATGAATACCTACAAGTATAGTAAGGACACAGAAGAAATAAACATATATGACAATTATCAAAAACTAATAAAACTAATTTTATCTATTTATACGTCGAATCATATAAGGGGTGCCCGGTGTGACCTTTAATAAATATTATTGATACCGATAAAATAATACTGATATAATCCATGTTGGGTGCTAAAATAGATAAGTTTCTTTTTATCTTCTTAGCACGTTCTTACTATATTTTACTGTACCAACTATTTAATTAAGTGTTGCTGCTATTTTTCAGAACAAAAGCGTCCCTGCTCGTATCATCGAAGCAAGGGGCTCTTAGATAAATATAAATATAAACTGACTTTTTTATGGCTGGAAGAGCACATAAAAAACGTTTAAAACAATCCAATTTTACCTTAAAATTGTATGTAGTGAACTTATCAATACATGACTTTATTTTATGAAGGGGGCTTAGATCTAGCTTTTTAACCTTTTGCTTTTATCTCGTACACATTTTCTTGTAAAGTGTGGTTGATTTCTTTTTTTAACTTTACACTTAAAATTTAAACTTTCTAAATGGCCATACACCCATTGAAAATTTTCGCGTACATTTTTATGCAAACAATAATAAAAACTATCAAACAACTTCTTAAATAATTTGAGGTTTCTAAACGTCTGCAACTCGTATCAATACTCGCGCTTGTAACAAGCACTGTTAAGGTGTGAGAGTAGAGAACGTAAAAAAATTGCCAGTGTCTTTTGCATTTTTTTTTTGTAAAATAAGTTTTTGGTTGGATTATTATTTTTATTATTATTATTATTAGTATTATTATTATTATTATTATTATTACTATCACGTCATACTACCCGTTCGGGCTATACGCACTTACGCTAATGTGTAATGGTAGGGTGATTGTGAGATGAAATGGAGGACCTACAGTTTAACATGGAATCCGAACCACGGTGGAGACCTGGCATTCCTCACATTCACAAGATGTCTTGTCAGAGGTGAAGGAAGGGTTTGGTAATCAGATACATCTTTGCCGGGACCGAGGATCGAACCCCGGACGCCAGCATAGAAGTCTGACACCTTAACCCTAGACCACCAGGTCACCCTTGGTTGAATTAAATATTGCTCCAGTAAAAACTTAAGAGTTTAATTTTCTTCCCGTGGTGATATCAACATTTGATGAATACCTGTCAAGGGTGTCCTAGAATTTAATGATAACCTTTTCTCTTCATTTTAAAAGTGTGTTATTCAGTGCAGCTATGCATATCACAGCTATTCAACATGTGAAGAAAATTAACTTTTTTGATTTTACTGGTGCAATATTCTTTTTATTTTGGCCAAAATTTTTTTTCCTATTAAACCTACCAAAACACTGCCTTTAACTCGTGTCCCTTAGATTCTCACCTTAAGGTTTGGGCAGTTGGCTAGTCATAGCTGGCAGGGCTAGTAGAATTGAAGATGACTTTTTTTTATCTGGGGCTCAATTCTGACTATGTTGAGCCTTTTCTATTTTTATTTTAGCTTAAGGTATTTCTCATCCTTCCTTCAGGTAGATTCCAGCGGAATTCCTCCTTATGTCCTCATCATATTACCCCCCCTCCCCTCTATTTTCAACCCTTTAAATTAAGCCATTAATAACCTTCTGTTAAAACGTACCCTAAGAAAATGCTAATTAATATTAGAGCTTGCTATGAGCCCCTTCACTGTAGCTAAGTGGCCAGAGAGCGGTTGACCTTAAACATAAGAGACTCCGTCTCTATTCTGAGTAAAACTAAGACGATATAGAAGAACCGTGGAAAGTATAATCCGATCCAAATAGGAAGGAAACTTTTTCAGCCATATTATAAGTTATTAGCATAATTTTCATTTATTTTTACGTCAATCTATTTGATCCATATGGGTCATTCATAATATATAATATCAATATCTATAAAATAGTACTAATAATAGAGTAAAATAATAAAAATGTTGACAGCGAAAAAAAAATGTATTTTCATAATGATTATTCATTTCAAAATCTTACTATAGCTAGTCTATATAAAACTCCAAAAATATTTTGTTTAGAAAATATTGAGAAAAAAATCTCTATGATGTTATTTTTCATCATTGATACTAACTGTTGGACGTGACAACTTCTGAGCATTTGAGTTGACGTATGCATTTATGTAAAGTAG
The DNA here is from genome assembly GCA_901482245.1 of Timema douglasi. Classification (NCBI taxonomy): domain Eukaryota; kingdom Metazoa; phylum Arthropoda; class Insecta; order Phasmatodea; family Timematidae; genus Timema; species Timema douglasi. The sequence goes on along the minus strand of CABEEJ010003077.1, from coordinate 86,099 downwards.
TTTTACTAACTGTAAGAACCCACTTCAGTGGCCTAATGGTTTAAGGTGTCACACTCGTATTAGACTGATCTTTTGATGATGGGGAGATCGGGGTTAGAATCCCGGTCGGGCCTATTGAAGGCATTTTTTCCTAAATACTTCCGCACTTTCCTTTCACATAAATTCGGTTAGGTTACCTTTAATATATTCCCTTCATCATCCCTACATTATTAGAGTAATTACCATATATGCGTATAACCGGAACAGGTGGCGGTGATAAAATTGAATAATAATAATTAATAGGCTAGTCGTTTACTCATATGTTTCTCCATACAGATCGCACTTTGCTTTACTCCTGAACTGTTTTCAGACTAATAGTTAAAATTTAAAAAACATGTACTTCTTACTGTCATATTTTATGAATAAAATATTGAATGTTGTCATATTTAGACTTCCAGGAAGAATTTTTCGATCGATTATAATGAAGAGTCAAATAACCTAAGTTATGAATCAATTCTGGAAAGAAAATAAGGTATAACAAAACTACCCTAAGATTCAAATTAATATGGATGATGTTTTTTAATCAGATTTATTCAAATTTTTAAAATAATTTTTGATCTAGTATTTATATATGAAAGATTCATGTATAAAATAAATATATTTACAGGAAACCTTTTAGGAAATATAAAAATATTTTATTACGATCCACGTTAACGGCCTTTTGTGATGAATACTTTACAATTTTTTTTTATTTTTTTATTACTATTATCATTCACATGATTTTATAGGTGTAGATATTATCTAACAAAAGTGACAGCCGCCCATCACATAACTTGTGAATTTTTTTAAACTGTTTTAGTAGCTTAAGTAACTGTCAAAAGAGTCTGACCAAGAGGCAATATTTCTAACAAACTAAAAGGTTTAGTTCCCAACTTGACACCCCTGGTAAAATTGGCGCCTCGAATCAGACGAGCGTATCGAAGTGGTCCAAGCACCTGTATAGATACACCGTGAAAAGTGTTATTCGTCCAAATAATAATGTTGATTCTTTGTTATTGCACCAGCTTTCAACACTAGTGGACAATAATAATGTGTTTTGTGCTCTGTTTAAACGACAAGATAAACCTGTGCCTGGTGTAGTTATTCATTGAAGAGAGAAGAGCTATTGAAAACTGGACTCTCTAATCACAATAATAATGTGTTTTGTGCTGTGTTCAAACGACAAGATAAACCTGTGCCTGGTGTAGTTATTCATTGAAGAGAGAAGAGCTATTGAAAACTGGACTCTCTAATCACAATAACTTTGGGGGCATTCAAGTATTACTTAAGCAAATTTTTGACCATTTTTAACCTCTCCACCCTCTTGTAAGCAAACATAGCAAATACCTGACCACCCCCCTTCCTGCTTACGTAAGATTTGTCGACTTTTTAAAAAAAATTCACAAGAATTTAATCATTCTTTTTTTACGCAATTTTGACTATAACCTGAACAGGTAGAGTAACACGCGATGATAATAAAAGTATGCAATTTTTAAATTGCTGGTAATTATTAACATAGAGGTGTAAATTAATATGGTGAAATAATTAAATATTAAGACTGGTATACAATGAATTTAAATTTATTGAACAGGTAAAATTAAAACAAGTTATAACATTATAAAAGTTTTTAAAAAATCTGCTAATTGAATTTATAAAAAAGTATTATCAGTGAATACATGTAAATTATATTAATAAAAAAACATCCTAAATTCCATTAATCCGAATACCAAGGTCCTTGAATCCACCTCTCAACACTTTCAATTATTAGGTTTCTATTTTGGGGGTCAGGTCACTCAAGCCTTGGCTTACTTCTATAGGCTAGGCTTCTCCACTTCTTCCTCGTTTAGCCACCCGGCATCTTCATAGCTGCCCGAAGCATCCCCGGAGTCCAAGAGGCTGGCGATGCGCCCTCCCTCAATTTTTCTAATCTTTCTCTGTCTTACGCAAGAATTTTTCGGACCCTCCTGCCCCCCTTTGTCACCAAAAATAATCAAAGCTCGAACCTCCTCCCCCCTAAGGCGCTTACGTAATACTTGAACGACTCCTTTACTCGAATCTTGCTATCATCTTGTTACAACCATTTACTCCGATATGTTGCCAAAGTTGCATCATTTTTATCAAAGAACTTGATTAAATCCTTAGTGATTCTTTTAGCACCGCGTCTTACTACCCATTCGGGTTATAGGATTATGTAGGTCTACTAATAAAGCTAATGGGTTAGGAACGAGGAAGGTTGAATTTAGAGTAAGTATACCCGCATTTGCGTGGAGAGAAAGAATGGGAAACCATTTAGGATAAACCACCTTTAGTACATCCGACTAGGATTGGTCCATGATCTCCCCATCATCGGCAATCTTTTATATTGCAAGAGTAGCGTCTTAGACCCTACGCCCACCGAAGGAGGTCCTTAATAATAATAATTAATTCCTTGAATAACGAGTCGACGGAAGATTGTTCGTGTATAGCAGTGGACACGTATCAATGTTCCTACTCAAGTTAATGAAGATACAATTAAACTAGATTATTTGGATTTTTATTTTTATTAAAGATCTGATCAAAAACATATATAGCCCCGTTATAAGGAGCAAAGAGGTCTGATAGGCCCTAGCTCAGAAATATTTATGTTCGCAGCAAAAACATCATAATATGGTGTCACCCGTACCGATTATGTCAAGACCAATTAGTTTGGTTTTCCGGTGATAGGAAGGTTGGGGTTTGGATCCTGGTGGGGTGTACTGGGAGTGATTTTATTTTCGAAACAGTTTCCAACATAGTTCCTTTAAACTATAACTCTGTCATCATCCCTACTCCATTAGTGTGATTAAACGTGTGTAGTCCAGAAAAATAGCGAGACTACCCGCCTCGGTGACGTAGTTAACTATCGCGCGTGTCGTGTTGAGCTCGACTGCTGAGGACGGGGTGATCAAGGTTCGAATCTCGGTCGGGTGAACTGTGGTTTTTTTCCCTGAATGGTTTTCTACTTTCCCTCCACGCAAATGCGGGGTAGCTTCTTCTAATTAGACCTTCCTAATTCCTAATCCATTAGCGTAATTAGTACTTATAGCGAATAACCCGAAAGGGTAGTAAGACGTGGTGCTAAATAATAAAATAAATAAATATGTGGGACTCAAATTAAATAATAAATAACACTTTATCCCCTTCAATAAGTAAGGCTGTCAAATCCATATGTTTTAAATGGTATACATAGGTGTACTAATTATTACTATCATTACTATTATTATTACCATGGTTGTCTCTATATTAATGATTTGGCTGTTATCTCAGATCAAAATCTCCACTTCCCCTATCATATCTATCACATAGTTCCTCACTATCTTAAATTACTTGGCCTTATCCTATTGTGTTCTCTCTTCATTATCATTATTAGTTATTAATTGTTTTATTATTATTACCTTTACACCAACATAATGTAAGTCATTTTTCTAATCCCTATGTTGTTCTGTATTTTTTCAGGGCTAGCCTGTTATAGGTCTCGACTGTTGGCTAGCACCTTAAGGTGGGATGGAAGGGGACGCGAGAAAAAGCCAATTTTTTTGCGGTTTCATGTGAAAAAATATTTTTTTGGCCAAAATCAATAAAGCATTGCTCCAGTACAAAGATAGAGTTTAATTTTCTTCACATGTTGACCTCAAAATTTCTTGAATATCTTTCAAATATGTTCTGGAATTTAATGACAACTTTTTTTTGTTCATTTAAAAGGTTTGTTAGATAATGCCACCATGTTCATGCCAAATATTCAGGCACTACTGTTATCAAAATATGAAGAAAATTAAATTCTTATGTTTGTATTGAAGCAATATTTTATTTATTTTGGCCAAAAAATTGCTTTGCCATAAAAACTACAAAAACACTTATCTGTTTCTCGCGGGACCTTCCATTCCATCCTAATAAAGGAAAAGGAAACTAAAGAAAATTATTATTATTATTATTATTATTAATCCCTTTAACTTCCGATGGGAAGCCTAGGGCCACAACAAAGGGCTTGTTTCATAGTTATAACTAGTGCGCCTCGAGTTCGGCGCCATACTGAATACCAGACGACACCTAAAGGATGCCGGAAACGTGTTTTATTAAAGTGCGTAAGTAAATTGCGAAAGTGTGTAGTGTGCAAACTTTTCAACCACAGCCTATGTCTAATTTTCCGGTTGCTGGTTAGTCAGTCGTGATATGGGCTTTTAAGGGCACCACATACTTTAAACTAAATAATATAAACACTGAGATATTTCTTATGAACATGTTAAATATAAATTTAAAAACCAATAAAAAATACTCAACTATCATTTTAATTTACTTTTGTAGCTCGGTTTCAAATAATTTTATTTGCTTTGGGATGATTCATCTCTGTGCCTTTAGCTTAATTTCAGAATTTAGATTTTTAGCGTAAAACGATGTTGAAAATTACCTATTCTTAGTTTTTAATAGTTTTTAAAATACGTTGGTGGACACTATGTCTAAATTTCGAGCTCATTTCTAATGGTTTTCCGGTGATTGGGAGGTTACGGTTTGAATCTCAGCCGGAAGTACTGAAGGTATTTTTTTCTTTAATTGTTATTTTAATATCTCTCTACGTAATTGCGGGTACACTTCCTTTGGATCCAAAATTCTTCATCCCTAAAGTGCTAGTTTAATTAAATTACTTAGAACTCAAATTGTAAATGAGATATTGTAAGATTTTTTAAACATAGAACCTTTTTAGGGGGGGAGTGTATTCAAGGCGATTTACGGATATTTTTTTTTTTCAGTTTTTATAGCAAACTTTTTTTTTCACCAGAATAAATAAAATATTTCTCCAGTAGAAACAAAGAATTTAATTTTCTTCACATGTTGACCTCAAAATTTCTTGAATAACTCTGAAGGGTGTCCTGAAATTTAATGACAAATTTTTCTCTTCATTTAAAAAGTTTGTTAGATAATACCACCATGCTCATGACAGATATTAAACAACTTTTGATATCATCATGGGAAGAAAATTAAGCTCTACGTTTATACTGGAGAAATATTTTATTTATTCTGACAAAAAAAATATGTTTGGCTGTAAAAACTACAAAAACACTAACCTTAACTCGAGTTCCCTACAAACCCACCTCAATAGAATAGGAACATATTTCAACTCCATAACAGCGTTAATCATATTTTAAAATAATAAATCCCTTCTTTAATGAAGCGAGATTCATCAACGTCTTCAATAAGACAGAGTGCTCCATAAGTCGGTCCCCTTAATGTCGAAATTGTATTCTATACCATTTATGTTCGGTATTGTTTTACAATGTATCAAAACGTAGCACATACCACGTGCGTCAAACACAAACATGATTCTGTGGTAACATAACCATTCGACTTGCGAAAGTAGGTCAGATATCACTATTAACAGCTAGATACGCTAGTGTTGAATAGCTTACATCACACATGGCGTTTGATAAACAAATGATTCGTTTATTTAGGAAAAGGTTACTCGAACCGTGTTTATTCATCTTGATCAGATTAATACATGTGGCTATGTTGAACTGAGACAGATGATAGCCACATTTGGTTTGTAAAATACTTCCTCGGATGTTTATTTCTTTAGTGAGTAAATAATTATACGGAAAAAAAAACTAACTCTCTTTAAAAGACATTTGTTATTCATTACTCTTGTGTTTACTTTTATAATCACTTTAAAGCAAGTACAGCACAGTTTTATAACTCTTGAGAAAGCATGCCGGTTTAATTATAAAAGGTAATCTAGTTTTCAACTCATACTCAGTACTGGGCATACTAAGAATGACTTTAATGGGTGTATAGTAGAAAAATAACACATTTTAGAGAATGTGTTGATACTTTAAAATAGCTGAAACCGAAACTTGTTTCTGAATTATATTGTCTTATATAATTACCAAAATAAAATTATTTTTTTCTGACAAAATCTTTCTAAGGAATGGTTTACTGATAAGAGATGTTTTGAAATTTTGTTACAAAAGTAAGAATCTATATGATAAATTATGTATGATTATGGTGTATTTTTTTACTTTTATAGTCAATTATCTTTCAACTTATTCAGACGAGGAACTATTATGATCGAATACACACCGGTTCTATTTTTTATTTGTAGTTTTTAGACCTAAAATGGAATATTTTCCATCGCATTCTACTATCCGTATAGAATATTCGATTCGTTCAAGTAAAGGAATAGGGATAAATAATTGAGAATAAATTCATCCAAATTAATATGCGTGGAAAGAGATTGGGAAACTATTTAGGAAAAAGGAACACCTGAGTACACCCGACTGGGATCCAAGCTCCTACCTCCTCGTCATAAGACTAAACGATAGTGACGTTTAGTCCACGTGTCCCAAGGTATTAGCATGATTAAAAAACTCCCTAGCGTCAGCCCGAAATAGAGATAATTATAGACTACAATTGAGTGGCCACCGTTTTCTGGTGAAGATAGTGTCAACTTTGCAGATAGAGGGTGTTATGTGGTCATCACAATGAACCCTTCGGCCACTATACATACATACATACATACATACATACACACACATACACACATACATACACACATACATACATACATAGATACATACATACATACATACATACATAGACACATACAAACAAACATACATACAAACATGCATACATACAAACATGCATACATACATGCATACATACATACATACATACATTATCACGCCATTCCCTTATGGGGTATGCACTAAACTGTGCATATAGCTCAAAAAACAACTTCATACTTAGTGCATCCTCACTAACTTTCTCCCCACATCCCTATCCTTGCATACTTCCTTCGCTTCAACAACATCCATACAGCGTGTCATCCATGCAATTTTATTCTTAAAACTCTTAATGTTTATCTTTTTAATCTACAACGTTTAGCCACGTCTTGTATGGCGTACTCCTTCCTTTTGATCCACACACCCTACCTTCATATATTTGCTTCGTCACTCGATCCACACACATCCTTTCAACATGCCCAAACCAAAGTAAGACACCTCTTTCCCACTAACCTATTGGATTCTCTTTTAAACTGCACTCCTTCCACGCCCATTCATTACTGAATCTGTCCATACGAGGTTTTCTACTTCCATTTCTTAGATATCTCATTTCAACCACATTTAATTTGCTCTTATGTTTCTCCTGACACACCCACGCTCCACACCAATAAATCAATATTGGCGTTAACACAATTTTAGGTACTGCACTTCCATCTTTGCCTCTTTCATTACTACTTCATTCTTTGAAATAGTCCATATACATATAACTACTCTCCTAGATGCATTCACCCGTCTGTTGATTTAACCATCCATCCTTCAATTATACAGAACATTCTGCCCAAATATGGTGCACAAAATCATTCACTTGTTCTAACAAATTTACATTTATACTAAGCTGACAATCATTTCTTGATCCGTCCTTATAAAAAAAACTGTCACCTTAGTTTTGGAGACATTTATACAAAGATCCATTCTACCTCTCACCATATTCAATCTCTGTAATACATTCCACAATTAACTTTCACTTTCAGCCATTAACACGGCATCATCTGCTTATAGCAGTTTTCTCATATTCACATTTTCATTGCATTTAATAAATATTCATCTATATCATACTCTCTCAGAACATTCTGTAGCATAATCCTATTCCCCCGATGGTACGCCTTCTCCAGATCAATAAATACACAATAAACTATTTTCCTAACAGCCATATATTTCTCAATCACTCTTTGCAATGCAAATATATGATCCATGCAATCTCTATCTAGCATGCACACCCCAAATCTTGTCCTCGGTTATTTCACGCACCCTATCAATTAATACTCTCGAAAAAACATGTTCATGGAAACAATTACAGCATTATTTCAGTCAAAAATAACATTGAACGACTCACACAACCTGGAAAGTAGTACCATGCACCCTCACTTAAGTATTTCACTTGTGATCCCAATTACGCCCACAGTTTTGCCATTATTTAACACTTTCATGGCTTTTAACACCTCAGCCTCGTTAATTATTTCACTCATCATAAAATATTCCCTATTTTCTTATACTTCTGCTATGTTTTCGCCATTTAATCGCTCAAAACACTCCCTGTATCGCTCTATTTTATTGGTTCCATCACAGACCATCTCACCTTGTTCTTCCTGAATGCCACAGGTCTTTCCTTGCACTCCTTGTTTCATTCTCTCTACCCACTTCCAGAACAGTTTATTATTTCCTTCAAAATCATTCTGCAGTCTTTATCTTTCTTTAATTCTCATTTGTTCCTTACTCTCTTTTATTAATTACTTTGCATTAATATTTTTCTCTTTGTGTGTGTCCCATAACCTTTTCTTCAAATAATAATAGTATTAATAATAATAACAAAGAGTGGGTAAAATTTTCTTAAAAATAAAATGTAGCCAGGAGGTTTTTTTTTAACTCCAGTTTTTAAATGTTTTTATCGTCACAACGGTGGAGTTCTTATCTAATTATTTTGTTATTAATAACCCAAAGCTTAAGGAACTACAACTTGTTTGTGATTAAACAAGTAATGACACATTTAACATTAGCATGACTCAGCAAACATTTCAACAAAGAATGGGAAGTTGAATTATTCAATTTCCCAAAATCTTAGTGCATGGAAACTTGTTTCGAATAATGTAAGGATTTTTAATTTTATATATGGGTGACCTGGCGGTCTAGGGGTAAGGTGTCAGACTTCTGTGCTGGCGGCCGGGGTTCAATCCTTGGTCCCGGCACAGATTTATCTGATTACCAAACCCTTCCTTCACCTCTGACAAGACATCTTGTGAATGTGGGGAATGCCAGGCCTCCACCGTGGTTCGGATTCCACGTTAAACTGTAGGTCCTTCATTTCATCTCACAATCACCCTACCATTACACATTAGCGTAAGTGTGTATAACCCGAACGGGTAGTAAGACCCGGTGCTATTAATAATAATAATAATAATAATAATAATAATTTTATATATGATACTTATAATAAGTTCTTTGTTTTGTATTTCATAATAGGTAAGATTATCAAAAAGGCTGAATTAATGAAACCCCATTAATCTGCTACAATGGTGCTTACTTATTTTTCCATATACAATCTTATACAAAATTAACTTTACAAATTAGTCAACTCTCCTCTATATTAGAAAATAAACATCCAAACCATGTTCCATTTCCAATGCTTGCACTAGCTGCAGTTAAAAGTGTATGTTTATTTTATTTAGAAGTTTGTTTGTATTCAGTTTTTTAACGTTGACTTTAATCTCTAAATTAATTCTTTACGTGTTTATTTTTAGATTATTTTCGGAGTCAAGCTAGAAACCAAAATATGATATCACTTAATTTTCCAAAAAAGGTGTTGTTAAATGCTCTGAGTGCCATCTTTTGACGGAGTTTAATGTTTATTTATCTCGTTTATACTTACAAAAAACATAAGTGTATCATAAACAAAACACATTAAGGAGGCCAGCTCAGTAAGCGAGAAATTGTTGCATGGACATTCAGTCTAATGCAATATTTAACTATATGATGTGTTCATTTCAAAATAAGGTTAACGCCCAAAAAAAAAGTGGAAGAATTCCAAAAAAAAGTTATTATTAATTTCCTTAACAACCTTATAGTTTGAGTTTTATTAATAGAAAAAATTGCGAAAATGTTATGTTATCTCATTTTCAACGTATTTTTGAGCATATTTGCATAGCTATGTGACTAGGTTTGTTGAAAAAGGGGCTCTAAATCCAGCCTTCCTCTAACAAATACAGTAATTTTTAATAGGCTCATGACAGCAGGTTTTAAGATATTTGAGAACCAGCATTGAGCTTTTCTCTTTACATTGAAATGAAAAGTTTCGTAGTTTTCTTTCCTCTCTTTCTTATTATTTTAACACCACGGCTTACTAATAATAATTTAGCACCGCGTCTTACTACCTGTTCGGGTTATACGCTTTAAGTACTAATTACTCTAATGGATTAGGAATTGGGAAGGTTGAATTAGAGGAAGTGAACCCGCATTTGCGTGGAGGGAGAGTGGAAAACCATTTAGGAAAAACCACCCCCAGTTCACCCGACCGAGATTCGAACCTCGATCTCCCCGTCCTCAGCAGTCGAGCTCAACACGACAAGCGCGTTAGCCAACTACGCCACCGAGGCGGGTTCTTTCTTATTGACATGACTAAGGGTGGCTGTGGGTGAAGGACGAAAGGGAGTTAAAGCTTATACAGAATAGAGAAGTAGTTTTAGAAAATGACACCAAACATTGTATTTTAAGCTCGACAGCGATTGATACTTTGTCGCTGACCGAGGTGGCCGTATTAACCCCACTACCGTTGTCTACCATCCTCCTCGTCCATGTCGCGCATGCGCGCCGGTCGCTTCTAAACGACGTCTTGTATTGGTCGGGCTACCACATCCCATGATTCGTGCAAGTTGCCTTGTCTCTTCTCATCTCATGAGGACCACTTCTGATCCAGGTCCAGGGGTCACATTCCTCTCAGACCAGTGTTGTCCAAAATATAGATATAGTGAGGGACCTTGGTTCGGCTCTCATCCGCGACATACAATCGCGGTCAAGAAACACAACTCCTAGACTAGGATAGTGACACCAGTGTACATGTATATTGTTTGGGTGGTAATCGCCACGCAATGTCCGTTTTAAAACAAGACGAAATTTAGATTGGTTTTATTCTCCATCTCTGTCAGTGAGAATGTATGTATCAAAGTTGGACTTAAAATACAATGTTCCGTGTTGTTTTCTGGAACGTATTCTACATTCTGTCAAATCTTTACCCTTCACCTACAGCTGATATACATTGTCATGTCAATTATTATTATTATTATTATTAGCACCGCGTCTTACTACCCGTTCGGGTTATACGCACTTACGCTAATGTGTAATGGTAGGGTGATTGTGAGATGAAATGGAGGAGCTACAGTTTAACGTNCTACAGTTTAACGTGGAATCCGAACCACGGTGGAGGCCTGGCATTCCTCACATTCACAAGATGTCTTGTCAGAGGTGAAGGAAGGGTTTGGTAATCAGATAAATCTGTGCCGGGACCGAGGATTGAACCCCGGCCGCCAGCATAGAAGTCTGACACCTTACCCCTAGACCACCAGGTCACCGTCATGTCAATAAGAAACATGGAAAAGAAAACTATTAAAATTCTTATTTCAAGTTAAAAAGGAAATATCGCTGCTAGTTCTTAAGTATGTTAAAATTTTCTGTTATGAACCTATAAAAAAAAATTACTGTATTTGTTAAAGAGAGGCTAAATCTAGAGCCTTTTTTTCGTCAAGTCTAGTATCATAGCTCTACAAATAATATGCTTGAGAAATTCGTTGAAAATAAGTTAATGTAAAATTTTAGAACTTTTTTTTTTTCTATGAGTGAACCATATTTGGAAATTTTGCAGCGTAGAATTAAATATTGCGTCAGAGCTGAATGTCTGTGCGGTAATTTTTATCTTAAAAAGGTTAGACATTATAAATAAAAAGCCTGATTTGTAAATAAAATTGTTGGATTTAGTTGAATAAAAAGTTGTATCTCAGTAATATAAGTCGGCGTATAAAATACTTATTCGAGCTGAAAATGGTAAAAAATAAACTCAAATTTAGGTGTTTGTATAGAAAAAGTACTGCTAGATTCCTGATTATTTAATATTCATCATTTAGCTTTGGTCTTCATATGAATCCCAAGATAGCCGGATCAAACTTCTTTTTTTTAAACAATGGTCTTTGGTTGAGGGAAATAATTTTTTTTTTGACTGGAAAGTTTTATTGGTTATAGGATTATTAATAATAAAATTGTAATAGAATTGTAATAGTTCAACTTATTTTTAAGATCCGCGTTTTACTACTCATTCAGGTTATACGCTTATGTCCCCATTAAGCTTATTGAATGGAAATGAAGAACCTTTAATTAAGATGAATGGTACCTGCATTTGCGGGGAGAGAGTGGAAAACCATTTAGGAAAAAAACAATCAGTTCACTCGACCGGGATCAAACCAAGATTTCCCCATCATCAGCAGTCTAGACTTTTTTAAGATTAGCGCCTTAGACCATGAGGTCACCGAAACGGATAAGAGTTCAATTGATCTTATATTTTTGGCAAGTTTAGAAAAAGAATTATGAGGTCTGCTACTAAATAAATAAATGGTTTGACACAATCACACAAACATTCTCATATTGTGCATGATAGCTACGAAGATATTTTTCAAACATAGGTTTTAAGTAAACTACACTTAATTATGTTTTCCTCATAAAAATAAACATATAATCTTATTGATAACAATAAACACTCTTTATATATAAACTTTAAACCAAATTGTTCAAATATATTTAACAAAATTCAAATTCGATTTGGTAGCTCTGTAAAAATAAAAATTATTTTATTTATTATGAAAAACTATTCCCATTTTCCCAAATTGAATTCAATCTTTAAATATTTTTTTTAATAATTAAAATTTTCTATCATTTGTCCTAAGTAAACTACCATTAAATTAAATTATTTTAGATAAATAAGGATAAATTGTTATTTATAATGTTAAATACACTCTGATAACCATTTTGAATCAAATCGTTAAAGATATTTTCAAAAAAAGTCAATTTTTACAAAAATCAGGATTTTTGTTAAATAATATTTTATGATTTTTTTTAAATAAAACAAATCTGAATATTTATTTATAGTGCAAACAACTTAACAGATATCTATTTTGAACCAAATCGGTAGAATGACTTTTTAATATAATATATAGATTTTTTAAGTCATAAGTAAACTACCTATATCCGAATTCCCCCCCCCCTCCCCCTTCCCAAACAATTATTATCCAGGTTTATTTGTCATGTTCATGTCAAACACATAAATATTTTAAGCAAAATCATTATAACTATTTTCAAAATAATTGAAATTTTCAAAAATCACTCATCAGCAAACAACCATTTATCTAATTTTTACTTAAAACCAAGTATATAGGGAGGGTTATTTGTAATGTTAAATACTTTTAAGATAGCCATTTAGAACCAAATCTTTAGGAACATTTTAAAAATAGTTCCGGTTTTTGAAAATGTAGTCATAAGTAAACTACCTATAAATAAGTTTTCACCCCAAGAAAAAGTATACAGTTTTGTAGTCATGTCAAACACTCCCAAGATACACATTTGGAACCAAATCGTTACACTCGCTAGTAAAATATTTCAAGTTAAAAAAAATTATCAATAAATTAATTTTTAATTAGATTTTAGCCCTATAACAAATGTACAATGTTATTTTTAACGTCAAGCACTCCTAAGATACCCACTTGTAACCAATAGTTAGAGTCATTTGTAAAATATTTCAAGTTTTTGAAAAATCAGTCATCTACAAACTATCCACAAATGATTTATTACCTCAAAAACTAGTATACGGTGTTATTTGTCATTATCTTCAGATATACATTTTAAACAAAATTGTTAGAGACATTTTTAAAATTATTTGCAATTTAAAAAAAAATCCCCATCAGCAAATCACCTCTCAACCAATTATGGCCCAATAACTAGTGATACAGTGCTATTGGTCATGACAAATAAATCCTAGATATGCATTTTAATAAAAATCATTAAAGCCATTTTTGATAAATTTGGAACTCAAAACATTATTCTCATTAAACTACCCTTAATTTGATGGCTAGGGTTGAAATCAAAGTGTCCTAAGCTATATCCCTATAAAATTTAAATATCAAGTTTGAACCAAATACATCAACCGTTTCGGATCCGTGGCTAAGAATAGACGGATGCGGGGACAGACAGCATTATTGTGAAATTCACTTTTTTGGGTTCGTGTTCACATAGAACGTAAATCTCGTCATAATTTCGAGATTGATTTTGTTAACGATCACAATACTTTCTCTTGAAATGAGAACGTTAAATGTGTATAGTTTTGATATTGTCAATTACTAAGTGACATAATTGGCCATTATTTGCAAACAAAAGTTGAAGTAGTCAATGAATATTACAAATATTTTGATATTCATTCAAATGTGATACGTAAATTTCTTAAAATCACGTCTTGATATATTTCAGTGTCTCTTATTGGTCTACAAGGTTGAATGAAAGGAAGCGCGATTAAGCTCAGTATTTTTTTTAGTTTTTATGACTAAAACATTTTTTTATCAAAAATGAAGTATTGCTCTAGTAGATACATTAGTTTTAATTTGCCACACAGTCATCTCAACCGGTATTTATTTTTTGTTTGCCTTTTCCTTTTATTTCAAAAGTTTTTTAATTAAATGCCACTATATTCATGACAGATATTCTAGGATTTTTGAGATTACTATGTGCAACAAATAAGACTAAACGTAGCCACCGAAGCAACAATTTATTTTGGCCAAAAATGTTTTTCTTATAAGAACGGTAAAAACCAATTTAAAAATATATATATTAAACAAATCCTTAAGTCAATTAAATACACATTTTTACAACATTAGAAGTGATGGGTTAGAATGGTACGTAGTTAAATAGTTATTACTAACCCGCCTCGGTGGTGTAGTTAGCTAACGCACTAATTTTGTGTTGAGCTAGACTACCGAGGACGGGGAGATTCGAATCTCGGTCGGGTGAACTGGGAGGGGATCTTTCCTAAATGGTTTTCTACTGTCCCTCAACACAAATGCGGGTTCACTTCCTCTAAATTCAACCTTCCCAATTCCTAAACCTTTCGCGTAGTTAGCGTATAGCCCGAACGGGTAGTAAGACGCGGTGCTAATAATAATATTGGTAGGACCTTACGCTCTCGTTTATAGAAATTCTCGTGCGATGACCTAGTCAGTTCAGAAAGTAGATGAATAAATATAAATAAAAACAACAGAGCATTTTTTTCAAAACAAAAACATCTTTCAACTAATCTTATTTTAATTCTAAACATTATACAGAAAGATAACTATCAGACATTAAAATAAACAAGTTTATTTAATACATATTACACATTAAAATATTTTACGGCTACTTTGTCAACCTGTTTTGTTGTTTTAGTTTTTTTTAGCAACACGTCTTACTACCTGTTTGGGTTTTACACAAATATACAAATTACGCTTGTGTGTTACGGATGAGGAAGGTTGAATTTATAGGAAGCATTCCAACAATTGCGTGGAGGGAGGGTGGAAAAGCATTTAGGAAAAACCACCCTCAGTATATCCGACTGGGTTTCGAAGCTGATCTCTCCAACATCGGCAGTCCGTTAGGCCTATTTTGCGAGCGTGACACCTTACTGCGGGGTCACACGTTTGCCGAAAAACAAGCGCAGAAAGCGGTCTGACTAGCTCTAAGCCAATCAGAAGATTTCCGCCTCATCGGCGTGAGCTTTTCTGCTAAAGTTCAACTCGTCTTTACTTTGTCCAATCTGTCTGAAATCTTCGGCACGTATGAGGGGAAAAGTCAAATTTCAAAGTCAACCATCTCAGATCAGTATGTATGCGTATTTGAAAGCATATGTGCTATAGAGCTAGAAACAATCAGACAGTTTCAGTGTTTTTTGTGAGGATATTTGAAATATCTCGTTAATGAAAGCGTGTGCATCGATGTTTTATATTGTATCGTGCCACGACACAGCATTAGAATTCGAAATTGACAATGATCTAAAATACGTATTTTCCATCAGAAATCAAAATATTTTGATAATCAGCTGTTTTAAGTTTTTAATTGTAATGTATTTATAACGAAACCATACATGGTTAGTCTTTACGTCATTATTTTTATCAGTTAGCTCCTGCGTGCAGCGTGCAACAACATGGCTGAGAAGGAAAAGGCATTGGCAGTCTATGTTTGCTACTGAGACTGAAGGAAATACTGACGAGCGCGCGCACATGGTCAGTACTACTGCCATTCAAGGCCGTATCCAGGGAGGGGGGTTAACCCTTCTCCCCCCCCCCCC